>RJWM01009443.1:0-67944 GCA_004363535.1 Dasyprocta punctata | reverse complement strand
TTTTTTGTCTTTTTGAGACAGGGCCTCACTCTGCAGTTCAGGTTGGCCTTGGGCTCACTTTGTAGCCAGGCTGGTCTCAAACTTGCAGTGATCCTCCTGCCTCAGCCTCCTGAGTGCTGGAGTGTACCACCATGCCCAGCTGTTGTTCTTTCTTTAAAATCTGGCCCTACCCAAAGGAAGCCACTAGGCTTCCAGCCACTGCCTGCGTTATCTACTTCACAGGGGCCTTGAGCAATGCCTTCCCCACTTGGAGGTGTTTCCCTCTCTCTCTGTTGTTAGCCACTAATCATCAGTTGCTGCCCCCTCGCCCCATGAGGATTTTGACATTAGAAGCGGGGTCTTTCTTTCTAATCAGCTTTTACCATAAATTTGATTAGCCCACCACAGGTGAGTCATTCTCAAATATCTTCGCCCTCAGACTATTTCGGCAGCCCCTCCTCCCATGACATAGCCCCAAACCTTATTACCTAGAACAGCACAAGCCCTACAGTCTCTTCTCTGTTCACAGCCTCCTCTCCCTCCAGGGTTTGCTCTCATGTTCTCACTCTATATTTGTTCTTCAGCATCACCAAGACCTCAGCTTTACCTAACCTAGACCCTCTGCTAGAATGTTTTCCAAAGGAACTCCCTGAGGTGACAGGAATGTCTTTCTCTGTGGTGAACCATGTGGTGGCGTCTAGCCACCAGCCGCTGTAGCTCCCGAGAGTATGTGCGGGCAGGGAGCTGGAGAAAGGAACCGAATTTTTAAATCTTAATTGAAATGTAAACAGTCATACATGGTAGCAGCTATCAAAGACAACAGAACAGTAAAATGTATTTTTAATCCTTCCATGTCAGCAACCTCAATACACGTAAGCCTTTTCTCTGTAGAATTCCTTGTGAGGGCGCTCGACTTCCAATCTACATATTTTTTTCTTACAGTGGGAGCAGTGGAGCACTCCTGGAGGAAATGACTCTGTGGCTTAGACTGGTGACTTCTGAAGCTGTGGTGCCCAGTCTCACTTAATTTGGCTGCCAGACTCACGGCCTTGCTTCGAACACCCTCCTTTTGCTCCTGCTTTTAGTTTCTCTTTCCCTCACAGCCCCTGGGTGAGCAGAAACAGCTACCTACACTCCTGGCCTCCCACCTCCACCTCTCTAGTAAAACCGCCCTGAGAGCGCTGCCGTGACTTCCTGCCGAGGCCAGCGACCCCATCTCATCTGCCCGCGCTGCTGGATGTTCTGCTGTTTTCCAGTGCTCTGTGAAATGCTCTAGTCTTTCCCCCATCTCTGACTTCCTAGTTCAAGTGCTTGTTGGACTTCTCATTCTCCATCTTCTCCCTGGGTTTTTTCATCTATGCCCACGGATACATTGCCAAATATAAGCAATAATTCTCCAGCCTACAACTTCCGTAGAGTTCCAGACACTCACACCCAACAGCCTGTTGAATGTCTTCACGTAGATAGCAACACAGCTCGCCTTCCTCTTTCAAACCAGCCTCTGTCTCAATGAACAGGTCTCTCACCTGCTGCTGCACTGTCTACAGAAAATACCAGAAAGAGCCTGTGCAGGTATGGTGGAAGAAATGTGGAACTACGACAGCCAGAGGTGAAATGGAATGCTGAGGGCAGCGTGAAGGCTCACTATGAAGCAAAGAGAAGGAACAACTAGAGAAAAGAAAAGATTATGTGTGTATCTAGAGAACTTAGGAACTTTAACCTGCAGGTTAGTAATGAGAAATTCTCTTTTATGGGGCAGGGATGGTCCCCTAGGAATTTTAATGACCTCGATGATATTTATGTTAAGACTAGCTTTGTTTTGATTTCATGCTTACCATGGATAACATTACATACATAAATACATTATATATGTAACTATGTAGACATTATAACACACGATAAAAATATCTAACATGGATACCATTACATAGATAAATACATTATATATGTAACTATGTAGACATTATAACACATGATAAAAATATCTAACAATGCAGTATTGTATGAAATATTATCTATTCTACTAAAATATAGGAAGCAGAATATAATGTGTAAAACATATCACTATATGCTTCAGATCCAAAACTCAGCACAAGCACATGTCATCCACGTCTTCAGAACACACACCCACGGCCCCCTGATCCATCTTGCCCCCCGGTACCCCCAACTCACTGAAGGTCTCAGTGTCTGGCTTGCTGCTATCAGTTGCTTCATAACTGAATTCTCTGCCTCCATCTTTGTTCCCCAAGGATGGCCCTCTGGAAAGCTATCTCTGATTATACAGTTCTTTGTTCAAAAGCCTCTGATGGTGTCCCACCACGCTGAAAATTATAGCCCAGTGACGTCCCAACACACTGAGAACCACACCCAATATGCAGACTGGTCCCCGGGACCTTGCAGTCCTGTTTCCCTCCCATACCCTATCCCAGCCACACTGGCTTCCCTGTCAGTCCTCTAAAAGGCCTGCCACACTCTATCTATCTCAAGTCCTCTTCTCAAACTGTCCCTGCTGTATGGAAGACTCTTCCTCCACGTGGCCTGGTGGTAACTCCCTCACCTCATGTATGTAGGAGACGATTTGAGCAACTTCCCTTGAATGCAGAACATTTGCTGCAACATTGATTATATCGAAGCTTATTTCCATATGCTAATAGGTACAGAGCTGACTATGGTATTTCCTTCTGTCTTCGATTGGCCCTAAGCATTGCAAATAAGGCCGGCCAGGTACTGGTGTGTAATCTCTAAGCCATCAGACAGTCTCCTGTCTCCTCGTATAGTGCTCTCTGTAAAATAAGAGCGCGGTGGGATGGCAGAACCGCTCAGCTCCGGGAATGTCAGCTGGGTACGAGCTTAAAGCAACAGGCTATGACTCCCCAGGGCACAAAAGTTTACACATCAGAAACTGAAGCAGCAGCCTCCTAAAACCATTCAAACATTATCTTAATTGAATTATGCAGATTGATCCTTCTCCATGTCATTCTCCCTGCGTTTTGCAAAGATGCTTTTCTCCCCACCAGGCTAGCCAGCTCAAGTTTCTCATGTAGTTCCCACCATCCTCACTGTCACTCATCCTCGAACCACTCCATTCGTCACAAGATAATAAATTCTGGGAGAGGCCTTGGGTCAGGGCCTTTGTCCGCACATGCTCACTAGGATCAGGCTTAGGACCCCGTGGCTGCCCTTAACTTTGAATATGTCTTGGTGTCTTTACTCTCATCATGGGTTGCACTGGAGCTGGTAGATTGGAATTAACTTGCTGGGATTCCAATGTTTCGGTGGGATTAAAAATATAATTTTTTTGGATTTGAGGAAGACTGGAAAAGGGATTACAATACTTGGATTACTCAATATTTAGGATTATGATAATGTAGGTGTCTCATCAAATGTTACCTCCCGGAAAGATGTCTCTGACCTTCCTATTGAAGATAGCATTCTTGTAACACTTGATTCCTTAAGATGACTTAAAAAAAAAAAAACAAAAAAGAAATCATGGTACTTATTATGATATGGTATGTTTGGTTATTGTCTCTCCTGAGGAATCCAGCTCCTGGTTTAAAAACCATGTGTGATTTTTCAAGCCTGACCACAGGCAATTACTAAGGCTTTCCCTGGCACAACTCATGGAGAGCATCTGGTCTCCCCACACCAGAGCTGGTGCACAACCAGTGTGTTGCAATCTTGAAGGGAGTTGAGATGAAGGTCTCAGCCCCTTGGCCAGTGATGCTTTTTCACACACTTGCATGGCTCGCCCAGGCACTTCATTCCTAGGTCTCTTTATCTAAGGCCCAGGGCAGATGTCATCCTTAGGTGCCTTTTCTGGTCTCTCTCTCTCTCTCTCTCTCTCTCTCTCTATATATATATATATATATATATATATATATACACACACACACACACATATATATATATATGGTGGGGGAATCTGGAAGACCCTTTTCTCACTCTGACTCAGTACTCAGTACTTTCCCACCCTTAGACCTCCCCTCTGGTTTGCTCCTCCTATATGTCCCTCATCCCTGATTCATAAAACCGCCACATCCTTTCATCTAGGGCTCGTTCAACAGTGAAATGACCTCCATGACTGTACTGCATTGACCCCTCTGACCTTACATGGTGTACCATTCTACAGGGCAGTGCAGAATGGGGAAGTCGGCCCTTTCACTTCAGCCTCCCACCTATGCCACTGTCCTAAGAGATTAAGTTTTTAACTCATTTTTTCCTCACTGCTCTCATCAGCTGCTCTGACACCTGCCGTCTCAGCTCTCTCAGCTCAGCGGAACTTGACGTCCCCCATCAGAATAAACTCCAAGAAAACGGAGTCTTTGTCTTTTGTCTTCCCTGTGGCATTTCCAGCATGTGCAACTGGAAACTTAAACACTCACAAATACTCACTGAAGAAATGAATGAAAGCATTTCAATAATAATCAGAAAAACTCAATTTAAACCTCAGTAAGATACCATTCTTTTCGCATGTCAGGTTGGCAGACACTTAAGGATACTAAAATACCCATTTCCCAAGAGAGGGTGGGGAGATGTGTCTTGTTATACACTGTTGCTAAAATTCTAAGTTGGTACATTTTTTTGTAGGTAATTTGTAAGAAATTAATTATACAGTAAGCTTCAGCCTTTACCTAGCAATTCGATTTCTAGGAATTCAATATATAAAAAGATACATATGCAAAGAATTGGATGTACACAGATACACATAGCTCATAAGGATGAGCCAATAGATATAAATTAAATGGCTTGAAAATTAAAAAATCCATACAATGGAGTTCCATCTGGATATAAATAGAATACCATAGGGTGTCATCCATTTTGGTTGAAAGTATGGATTTTGGACAGCATGAGTCCAATCTCAAGTCAGTTACTTGCTTCCTGTGTTACTGGGGGCAAACTACTTGATTCCTTTATTTTCAGTTTCTTTTTGAGAAATGCTGAAATAATAATGGTACTGGCATCTGAGGGTTGTTTTAAGGATTAAATGAGTTAATATATCAGCTAACATTTGAGTTAATACTGGCACACAGTAAGCATATTTTAAGCATTCCTCGTTGGTAACTGCTGATCTCATAGAAGTTGGGAGTAGAGCCGTGCTGACGAGATGCTGAGGAGAGCGGAGCGGGGGAAGGACGGGAAAGGCTGGTCAACACGCACTAAGTGTGCAACGCAACACCAGACATTAAATGTACAATACATTTTAAAAAGCTATAACAAAAGAATGGATAAAAAAAGATGTGGTATTTTTATACAATGGAGTACTACTCAGCTATTAAGAAAGATTGCATTGAGACTTTTGTAAGTAAATGGTCACGACTTGAGACTATACTCATAAGTGAGATAAATCAAACCCACATGTGTAAATACCGTATTGTCTCCCTAGTGTAAGAAACGGAAAAGTATATATGATTCAAAATCTATAATAAATACTACATAAGGGTAAAAACAGCTCAAAGAGCAAAAGTAACTGGGAAGGGAAAAGGCAGAAAGAGAAAAGGGAAGAGGAAAAGATATAAACCTGTATATATGTATATGTAAGATAACTAAAATGAACACACTGCTGAATGTATTCGTTATTGAGAAAGAACAATTAATACTCATATGATTAGATCAATTTTGCATGTCTATATCTGTTAATGTAAGTAACCATTTTAGAGATAACGATACACAATATTGCAACCATTGTCAAGTTTCTATCATCCGGTTTTGTAAACCTGCAATGTTACTGTTGTGCATTTGCTCTACTCGTTTGTTTGTCTCTTTTGCTTGTTTTCTTTGTTATATATGTCTTTTTTTTTCTTTCTTTGCTTAAATAAAAAATAAAAAAAATAAAAAATAAAAAGCTATAACAAAAGATAGTGAATGTTTTCCCTATGAAAGAATGATAAGTGTTTGAGGAGATATGTGTACTTACCCTGATCTGAATATCACACAGTATATACATGTGCTAAAATACCATGTGGTACTCCATAAATATGTACAATTTTTTATGTATCAACTAAAATTTTTACAAACTTATTTTTTAGTTTTTCATTTATTTTTAGCCTATTGTTATTGATAGGAAACAATGTCTGTGGACCATAATCATTAATTTATACATGAATTCATTTCGAAAAAAGATTTTACTATAAATATAATTAGGATTCTCAAAAATATGAGGCTTTAGTTTATTAAAAAGTACAAAAACTTACAAAATATGAAAAATAGCAGAAATACATTAATAATATGTTTATGAATATGCTAGTAGTTCTGGAAATAGCAATTAAGAAAAAATAAATAAATGACTAAAGTCTAGCTTAAACATCAGAAATATCAGAAATCAAAAATAGAGAACAGGGAAAACAGAATAAAACCTAGATCAAGCATACTAGTAAACCGATTAATGAATTAGATTAGACTGAGAAATTCACCCAAAGGACAACATGGAGAGAGGAAGAGATGAAACAGAGAATAGTGTAAAAGTCATAAACTATTAGTTTGACAAACTCTAGTAGTTTTTAGAGCAAGAGAATGGAAGGAATGATAATAAGTAATATTTGAGGAGGAAAATTTGCAATCTATAAAACTGAAGAAATACATGAGTTTCTGAACAAAAGTGCATTTTTAAGCACTAAGCAAGATAAGTGAAAATAAATTCTTATCTCGAAACATTGTAGCAAACCTACTAAGCATAAAATATAAATTTTTTTCAACTCATAAATAAGAATCAAATTGATTCTTTTTTTTGTTCAAAGAATATAGAAAAAACAAGGTAAGAAGGAAGGGAGGCCAGGGATACAGCTCAGCTTTAGTGCCTGCCTGCAAGCATGAGGTCGTGAGTTTGATTCCTGGTACCAAAAAAAAAAAAAAAAAAAAAAGAAGGAAGGGAGGAGGTTTATAAAATGGTACCCATTGTACAGAAAGCTTTTTGGCAACCGAAAACTAAAGAAAATAACTGGGTAATACATTCAAATGAATAAAACACAAAAAGAAAAATAAAGCAAATTATAATTTTTAATTCAAAAGACTATTGTGATTTCAAACATTACAAAACTGAAAAGCACTTAGACACTTGAGAAAGTATTACAAAATGATATTGAATAAAGCATTCAAACATTTGCATATATATTGTGTTCATAATTGCATACAACTAATTTTTATTCTCTTGTCTGTTTCTTCCTAATAAAGGTCATAAAAGTGACCTAATAGGCCATTAAAATGATTTTAACTTGACACTTGAGGCATGATTTGGAGATTTGAATATTTTTAATAGAACATATATCTATCTAGGAATGAAACAAGGAGTAAAATTGAAATCAAGAAAGGGCAAGTATTAAAGGATATTAAACATGTTTCCTTAATTTTAAGATCCTAGAATCTGGCAAAGAGGGTGTCTCTTTGGGATACATTAACTGGAGAAGTGAAATCGTGGTCATAAAAACAGGGCTACTGGTATTTTTATTTCCATTGCTGGAAAAATCAAAATGGAGTCACCCATGCTAAAGTTCCATATCCCCAAACCAAAATTAAGGAATCAGGAGCATGGGAATCGCCCCAAATTTCCCAAACAGGCTAATCAGTATGACAATGAATTTCCCTTTTCCTTAATCTATATATCTTTCAATTCTTAAAAAATAAATATATCCAAAGTATTCTAATGTTATCCATTCAGTTTTTTCTATTGTTGTTTCCCTGTCCCCATCTTACAAGGAAAGTAGGTTTGAAATGACCAATCTGCTCTTTCTTTCTGCTTTTCTCAACTCTTCTCTGTATATAAAACCAACTTTTGCCTGAAGTATTGCCTGATTTCAGGGATTACAAACACAAATTAATATCTTTAAACTAAACTGCAGTAAAATTGCCCTTTGACACTGAAAAGCTCAACAATACTGAGGGACCAAAACCCAAGGTTGTATATTATAGAAATGGTGCTAAGATTTCCCCTTTTACAAAGGAAAACTAAGTCACAGTCTGTTAAATTCTTGCTCTTTCTCAAAGCAGTGTGTCTATGATTGGCTCTTTATTTTTCCCTACCCTTTTTACTCTTCCTCTCAAACAACTCTAAAGGTACCCTATTTTGTGACCTTCTTCTGCTACAGTAAATTATCTGGCAGCTCATTCACTATCTCTGAAATCTACTAAAAACACTCAGCTAAAATGATCTACAAATTTGGGGGTAAGATATGTCCTACCAGGTGACATACCTATTTTCAAAAGCCCCTAAGGCAGTGGTTTAACACAAAGGAGTGATTCCAATAGAATCAGTGAGCTCCATGATGATTCTTTGTGAGCAATAGATCTTCACTGTTAATTTACCTCTGCGTGGTGGTTTTAGTGACCATTATCTACAACAGCAGGAAACAAGAGTCAAAAGTAACTATGCAAGCATTATCTTCAGCCAGCCATCCACATAGGAATCTAGAAAAATCTGGGGGGAAATAGCAGAACTTTCTACAGGATATAGAATGAGGGTTTGAGTCAATTTTATATAAATCTTAGAGTGAAGAAAACTTTAACTACAACTTCAGATATATTAATTGAACTGGAGGTAGTGGGCAAAAGAAATGAGAAGCCCTAGGATGCAGAGTCCTCAGACAAAGACAATATGAAAAGTCAGACTGGGCAAGGTGCAGATATCTATAATGCCAGCCACACAGGAGGATCACTTGGGCCTGGGCGTTTGGGACCAGCCTGGCCAACACAGCAAAACTCCATCACCAAACACAAAAAGTAAAATAAATAAATAAGTAAGTAAATAAATAATAACCCCCTCTCCTGAGGTGGGACCTATCTATTTTCCAAAAACCACAAAACCACAAAACCATTCTGGCTCTGGTTTCAAAGTGTTACAGAGGTGTCCAGGGAGCCGCAACGGAGGAAATTCTTTTAGCTTTTTAAATACAAAGAGCAAATCATAACCCAATTCTCCAAAAACCCCATCTGGCCCTCCTACACTTTTCAGTCTTTGCCTCTCCTTCAATCTTAGCTTCAAGTGGAGGGGCAGCCACTAAGGCGTCTAATTTCAATGACAAAAGGAGGACAGGAAAACTATGGTGGGAGCAGGAAACAACTGTTTCACTGTACTGTTTAATCCGTGCCATCAAATGAATTATTCAGCCCTGCATTTTTGCTGTGGATTATCTGGGCCAAGTGCTTCTCCTTTCTCTCTTAGATGCCAGCCTCGTGCAAGGTCACTGCTTAGTAGCCCAGTAAGCAGAGGTGTACCCTGAGAAGACAGATAAAAACCAAATCGATTCCTTTCTTCCTTTAAAAATAAATGGTGTCTATGTTACTGTTGCTTTTAATTCTATGTGAAGGGTTGGCACTGATTTTGTTTATTTGTCTTACGGCCCTGGAGGTTACACCCAGAGACTTGGAACTAAGCTGTATCATTAGCCCTTTATCTATTTTTCACTTTGAGACAGGGCCTTGCTAAGTTTCTCAGGCAAGAGTTGAGCTTGTGTTCTTCCTGCCTCAGGCTCCCAGAGCTGGTATTACAGGCCTGCACTACCACAGCCAGCTGGTACTGCTATTTTCTAATTGTATGCCATTGTTTTTCTTTTCCACATGACATTTGTACTGCCCCAAATATTATCAATTACCCTCTCACCACCATGGAACTTAAATAGCTACCATTTGGGAGAGTTGTTTTTAAAGTTTGAATATTGGTAACTCTCTTTTTTAGGAGCTAGGAAGTTTCTAAGCAATTTCAAAGCACAAGTGACACCTGGACTTGATTTTGATCAGATTCCTTGGCTTTGCTTGTTCGCTTTCAGTGTGCAGACGAGCTCAGCTGGGCTCCGGCTTTAGGGACGCCTCGCGTCTGCTGCAGGGAAGGCAGAGGGTGTGCTGGTGGGAGCTTGCGAACCTGGACCAGGCAAAACTGACACTGATCACTGGGGTCCTGGAGCGGAAACCGTTCTCCCTCTGAGTTAGGAGAAGCAGCCCGATGCATGGCCCGGGACTGCATGCTGCAGCTACACTGCTAGCGTGAATCCAAGCTCCGCCACTTAGTACCAAGCTTCGTTGATCTTGAGTAAATTACTTACCCCCTCTCTGTGTTACTGTTCACATCTTAAAATGAGAAATAATAATAAGATCTAAAGCAGAAAGTTACTGTGATGCTTAAATGAGTTAATATTTATAAAATGCTTAGAATGGTACCTGGCAC
The DNA here is from genome assembly GCA_004363535.1 of Dasyprocta punctata. Lineage (NCBI taxonomy): Eukaryota > Metazoa > Chordata > Mammalia > Rodentia > Dasyproctidae > Dasyprocta > Dasyprocta punctata. Next base: position 57,815 of record RJWM01009443.1, on the reverse strand, counting down.
AAAAACACATACACACATGCACATACCGCACTTTCCAGCACACCTCTAGAGCATGGTAGCAGGTCTCTGGGCCTGGGAGGTGAAGGCTGCTGCTATACTAGGTGGGTGAGGTGATCACTTAGCCTGTCTGCACACCTCACACTCTTGGGCTCAGCAAACCCCGAGCTAAGCAGCAAACAGAAATCACAAAAAGCTTATCTCCAATAGCAGTGAGCTGAGGTGCACCTCTGCATACTAGTCCAGCTCCTCCTCATCACCCGTAGCAGGAATGGAGCAGTGGCCATGGGCCTGCTGCTCAAAGGCGTGGAGGAGGGCACTTCATGGTGGGGCCGGTTAGCCAGGAGCCAGTAAGTCAGGATGCCCTGCAGGTGCTAATGCCAAACCACAGCCTGTGATGTGCCTCCTACCATGCTGGGGTAGCTTCGACCCCAGGGCTACAGGTGGAGAAAATGAGCATTGGGAAGTCGTGGGCCAGGAGAAACTAAAAGGCATAGAGCTATAGGACAACCAGAGTTTGAAGATGAAACTGAAACTCAAACGGAAGCAGTAAGTAGGGAAGGTCTGAGTTTTGCGAGGTCTGACACTTCTAAAAACATTTGGGTGGAAGGATCAGTAAGCAAAAAATTGCCCAACTCAAATATAAAATCCTCATGGCCACTACGAAGTCAGCAGGCAGGAGAAGGGGATGCAGGGAAGTGGTGCAGTGGAACGAAGGCAGTGGTCTTCCCTCACTGGGGTTAAAATAGCTTACTTATTCAGATCTCATCAAACTGTAAGACAGAGGAGTACACTGCTCAGGCCAGCCTTCTGTGGGTTCCTAAGGGGGATTTGGAAAGGATTTGTGCTAGTGGAGGACCCTAAAATGTCAGCTTCATTGACTTCATGGTAAATGAGCTGACATGATTCACAGAAGGGCCAGACTTGTTAGTGAGCTGTGACTATGATCTGTGGGTACGGGGTGGTGGGAAAGGGAGTGGGAATGGGCAGAAGCAAATACTCTGTAACAGAAGAAGGCTTGTGGAAGCCCATTAGCTGTTTCCTAAGGGCCTAAGAATTCCAGAAATGGGGACAGAGAAGGCCAGAGAGGGTATGTGTGGAGCAGAAGAGAATATACATGCACTCTCAGATGGGAGCCACTGCATGGACCAACCCACCCTATTTTGTGCACCCAGACCCTTGCGGATGAGGTGGTGGAGGATGATGTGACAGGGGAGGGCTCCTTCCCAGGCAAGGCCCGCCCACTACCGCCCGACACTTGGTCTTCGCTATGAGAGCAGAACTTTCTCCGGGAAAGACTTTTGGCACACAGTGTCATGCAACATAAATCACATGTGAGCAAACGCCCCCACCATGTCCCCAGATGGATTTGCAATGGTCAGACCCATTGGGTGACAGTGAAAGGATTCTGGGACTTTACACAGAGAAAAAAAGTTTCTTACCAGAGTGCAGGAGGGCCATCAAAATGAGAATGTTACCTGGTCCCATGGTGCTAGAGTCAAAAAAAGAAAAGATAAAACTTGGTTAGAAAGTGAGATTGTAAATCAGTGTTCACCAAAGTATGAGCTAGAAGTGGAGTCTGGGATTCGCTTGGGTTCCCAGGTGTGGCTGCGACAGACAAGGCAACATGCTCACCAAAGCCATTTCCTTTCCTTTCAGCTCTGCAGAGAGGCTGTGTTTCCCAGCTTCCCCTACAGTTAGGCGAGGTGCATGACTGAGCTCTGACCAAGGAAACTGTAGGTAGGAAAGGTAGATGTTTCTTCCAGTCATGGCCACTAAGACACAGAGGATGCAAAGAAAAAGCCCAAAGGTCTAGAGGATGGCAAAGCCTTACAAGAGAAGAAGCTGAACAACTTAGTGAAACAGTTCTTTCCCCACAACTGATCCAAACTGGTCTGTGACATTAGTAGAATTAAACTGAGATAGCATCAGGTAATGAGATTTTAGCGTTGCTGCAGTCACTGACATTGCTTCTTTTGAACCCAGTCGGTATGATACAGCCTATGGAAGATATTTATGCTTAGAAATCAACCCTTTGGTTTCCCAATGATTTTCAAATTTGAATGTGTGCTAAAATCACCTGAGGAACATGTAAAACAATTTCCTGGGCCTTATCCACAGAGCTTGATTTACCAGGTTGGGAGGAAGGCTGTGAATTTGTCTATCTAACAATCGCCCCAGTGATGATAATGCTTTGGGAACCACCATGCTACAGCATTCCCCGCATCTGCACGATGGAACCAAAGAAAATGATCTGCATTGATTTGCAACCACCATATTTGATTTCCTCCTTCCCTTTCTCCCTCCTTCTCCTCTCACATACATACTCAGCTTGTACCAAACAATGGCTATAGAGTGGCTCACAGGGTAGCAGAGAGTAAGGGAAGGACTAACATTAGATACATCTGGAAAAGCCCGGCAGATAAAGGACAGGAATATAAAATGGATCCAGGGACAAGGCCAGTGCACACCATGCCACAGAAATCTGCCTACTTTGCATTGGGTGGGATACAAGTTTGGCTTACAGATTTTGCTATTTTGTTTGGTTTTTGAGACAAAGTCAGTATACAGCAGAAGGTGAACTCAAAATCATGATCTTCCTGCCTCAGTCTCCCAAGTCCACTACCACACTTAGCTGGCACATAGATTTTTAACAGCTAGGGTAAAAAGGAAAACCCAACTGATGAATTAATTCACAAGATTGCTTACTAAGTTACAGGTTAGTTGATGAAAATAAGCCAATGCTCAGGGGAAGATGCATAACTATTATTTTATCCAGCAGCCAAAATTTCTTCTTTTGGGTTGGAGGCAGTTGTTGAAAACTAGTACTGATGCTTTGGGCCACATTAGACACCCTTCCCCTCTGTCCCCTATAGCACCCAGCACAGGACATTGAGCTACAAGCATCTGTGTTAAGTTTCTTCCCTTTCATTTTTAATTAAGTTGATTGAATAGATGACACCTATATAAGAACTAAGTTTAAAAAGACATAAATTTATAAATATGTATAAATAGGACAGTTAAAAAGACTATATTACTAAATACATTAGCTATTGAAAAAGAAAAGTTAATACTCATGAATTGATAAATCTTACATGTCTATATCTGTCAATCTGATCAACCCCTATGAAGGTAACGATATGCAATACTGTAACTACTGTCAAATTTCAACCACCTCAGTGTGTAAACCTACAATGTTAGTGTTTCAGATGTGTTGTTGTTGTTTGTTTGTCTTTTTTGCTTTTTGTTTCTATCTTCTGTGTCCATTTTCTCTTAAATAAAATAAAATGTTCATTCAATAAAAAGCAAAGGTGATAAATAGTAGAGAGCAAGTGTGGCTTTCTTCCACAGATGTAACTTTATTACCTGTTAGCAGTTTCTTATGTCTCACTACAGTTACTTTAGGTCAAACAAACCAAAATGATAACATAAATCTATATTCTATTCTCATTTTGTTTTTAAACATAAATAGCAGCATTCAATACATAGCCTTGCGTACTCAGCACTGTCTCGGAACTGTTCTGTATGAGTACAGAATGAAAATCTTCACACTAACAGTTTCCTGCTTTTCTACTGTACTTTAATTGGAGGACAATCATTTATTGTGCCATACACTACAGATGGACATTTGAATATTCCTTATTGCGAGTCTGAATATCTTTTCAAATGTATAAGGAATACGATTCCTCTTTCTGTGTACTGTTTATACATTTCTTTAGCCCACTTTGAGTCTTCCACTTTGTAAAAAATGGATTTGTAGGGAGTTCCTTTACATGTATAAAATCAGCACTTTATGACAATATTACAAATACACTCAGTCCCTGAAATTCACAGTAGGTATTTAAGGAGAGCTGAATGGCTGGCTCCCAGTTGCTGTCTCCCTTGCAGTAATTTTAATAGGTTTTAAACCAGGCATGCTGGTGATTCCTGAGATGGCTATCTGGTGAGCCAAACCTGACAACTCCAGGGTTCAGCCTGGAAAGTAGATTCCTGTGTACTTTTTCATACTGAATCACTAACAGCATCCTATTTATCACAGAATCTAAGTACTATGGCCCCTTTGAGTCTAAATTCTCATCCAAAAATAGGAATCCCTTTTTGTTTATTAAACTAAAAATTAGTTTGGTTTACCTAACCAAAGACAATTTTTTTCTGTGGTGACATTGCAAACAGGGTCACAAAACATTGCAATTTTGCTTTAAACTTATCAAATAACTGTTAATTCAAATAATTACCTGAAATCAGTATGGTCCAAGGAGATCTGGGACAAATGGTTCTTGTAACTCACACAGTGGGGAGGAGCATTGCTCCTGACCCAGAAGTTGGTAGCATTTTAGATTTCTCTGTTTGGAAACTCTCTTCCTCAGGGTTAGAAATGGCCTTTCCTTCACTCCCTCTCGCTGATACTGGCTTTGTACTCTGAAACTATCCAGAGAAAGCCTACCTCACTTCAGCCTGAATCTTTCTTTGAGGATTCAGGGATAGCAGTCATAACCCTCCTCAACATCCTGTCCTGGCCCAACAGTAACCAAGGAATGTCACTAACCTTAGTTTAGAGACTGCGTGCCATTCTGGAAAATATTCTGAACATTGTTTGTCAGTGACCTTATTAAAATATGATGCTAAAACTTAATACTGACATGATCCTCTATTACACAGTATAAATGTCCCATGTGAAGAATAACCCTCACTCCAGCCATGGTGTGATGGTGGGGTGGGGCAGGGGCTGAGTTAGAAATCCACTTCCTCCAAAGCTGTCACATCAGAAGAAGAGCAGACATATCACTGTTTCCTCAAGAACAAACTCCCAACCCCATCAACAAGTCATGGCTTTCTTCCTGAGAACCTGCCATACAGGGAAGATCCAACCAGAAGACAACTAGCCAGCCTTCCTGGTAAGCAATGTGAGCAGCGTGGACTCCAGGAAAAGAAAGATCAGCACCTCCCGAGAACCCACCATGCTAGGTCAGGGAAGACCCAACCAGAACACAACTAGATGGCCTTCCTGATAAGAGACACAATGGGTTCCAGGAAGAGAAAAGTCAGCACATCCCATGAGTTTACCGGCAAGAGGGTTGAAAATCAACACCCCCACTCCATGTAAAAAACCTGCTGGTTTGGAGGACCGGCTAAGTTGATAGCAACTAAGGTATATAAAGCAACTAAATGCATGTATTGTTTGGTTGATTTTCCAGGCCTGGGGCTAGCAGTCTGAGCATCTCTTGGGAGGATGACAGTAAGCAATATAGCAAATATGGGGGATTTCCTTCTATCTTGTCTTTGAGGCTCAATATTGCTCTTACTGTCTTGTTTTATTCAATATTCTGTTTTGATTTGTTTTATTGTTTTTTTTTAGTTTGATTTTGCTATACCTGATGGCATAGACAACTATTGGGAAGATAACAAGATATACTATAGTAGCTATTGTTTTCCTAGTATCCTGCTTTGAAGTTCTCTACCAATTCTACTGTTTTGCTTTGATTGACTTTGTTCTGTTTTGTTTTGTTGGATTTTACTATCTTTAAAATGTAAAAAAATGTCATGGCTTTCTTCAGAGAGAAAAGAAATGGAAACGCTTACTCTTTGAGGGAGCGTGCGAAGAGGGGAATGGGAGAGGAAAGAACCTAAGAATTTGTAGGGGGATTCTCTGAGAGGAGGTTTTTGTCAGCTATGAATAGAATAAGGTCTGTGAGATAGGTGAACCAGTCAAAAACCTAAAAAGAGTAGGCTTCACATAAATACTTTCACTCAAGAAACCAAAGAGCTCTGGTGTATATCATTTTCACTTACTTTATATGTCCAACCCATCATAAAACATTAGTGAGAGACTTTTGAGTGATTAATTACACTGTTGTCCCTCATGATGAGATGAGACTATATGCTCCCATTTCATAGATGAAGAACCAGGGTTTGAAAGAGGTTATGTATCTTGCCCTTGGTTACCCAGCTAGTAAATGGTAGAGTTGAGATTTAAATTACCCAGCTCCATTGAGTTCTATTCAACACTGGCAGAATCCCTTTTTTAAAAAAATTTATTTTACAGAGAATAAAACCAAACAAAATAAAACAGAATAAAGCCAATCAAAACAAAACAGTGAAAATGATAACAGGATTTCAAACAGGATAATAGGAAATCAACAATGGTTATCATAATGCCTCTTATTACCTTCAGAATTGCTGTCCATACCATCAGCCATAATAAAATCAAACAAAACAGAACAGAATAAAACCAATCAAAACAGAATATTGGAGAAAATAAAACAGAACGAAAACAAAACAAAACAGTGAAACCAATATTGGATTTCAAAAACAAGACAGAAGGAAATCCCATAGTTGCTATATTGCATATTGTTATCCTCTAAATAGATGCTCAGACTACTGACTTTAGGCCTTCAAAATCAATCAAACAATACAAGAATTAAGTTGGTTTTTTGTACCTCAGCTCAGTCAGTGATCCTCCAAATCAGCCTGTTGTTTACAGGGGTGGCGATGTGTGTGCTCTTCTTGTCTCCCAGTCCATGCACTGCCTGGCTCATGTGAAGGGTGAATTGATTTTGTTTCTCTTCCCGGCCTCACATGGCCACTGCTGGCTCATGGGAAGGGCAAATTGGCTTCCTGTTTCTCTTCCCAGCCCTGCATGGCTGCCTCTGGCACACAGGAAGGACAAATTCAGAGCCCCTTTTAAAATGCCAGCCAGCTGAAGAGCAAACAGGAGTGTCAGTTTATATCCACTCCCAGAGCATGCATCTCCGGGACCAGGCATAGTGGTGGTTCCTGGAACCACAGCGGGACACACAGGGAGACAGATTGGGCTTTGGGTAGAGGGTCAAAGTGTTCCTTGGTTATTCTGAGCTTCCATCCATTTTACAAACATTGCTTGAAAACCTCCTACATGCCAGCCATACAGAGCTCTTCTCTGATCTAACTCCAGACAAGTAATCAGATTTCTGGGGGAAGGGGCAGGTGTTTTGATTCAGGGGCACCAAGAAGAGCTCTGGGGAAATAGGAATATTGGGATAGATAGAAAAAAGGAAAAAATATCTTTAGTGTTTCAGATCTGAAGGAGCACGTGGGATCTAGTATGGGCAAAAGGCAGATGAGGGGATATGAGGTGGTGGTGGCCAGAAATTCGGTGAGACAGGGAAGTGGAGACATGCTGAAACAGGAAGTGAGAGCAGGGTTCCAAGGTAGTTTCTACTGCAGGGAAACCAAAGCTGTCAAACAGCTTTGTCTGGAACATTACTGGTACTCAGATTGCCACGAGAAATGCTGATAAATTAACTGATGTCTTGGCAAAGTAATTCATTCAAATGTCTTTTAGGCGAATGTTCACTAAGCTTATTCAGCATCAGGTTGGACATAGAGGTTCTGAGAGATAAAAGGATGTGTAGGATGTGGTCTCTCATCCAGTACTAAGAAGAAAGCAAATCCACGAAGAGCGATAAGGCAAGCAGAAGGCAGCGACGCTTGGCATCTTCCCAGGACACGTGGAATCCCAGCTTCAAGAAAAATAGGAGATGCCACAAAGTCCATGGAGGAAAGACTAGGTCTGTCTCAAGCAGTCAGCATGAGGGCATGGCCAGGTACCGCAGCCAGTACATTCTTGTGGCCGAACAAGCCAGGCTTGTTGGGTGGACACATCCACCAGTGGGAGGAGAGTGGGATCCAGCAGGGACGCCAGCTGCCTGGGGCCTTGGCTCACCCCTGGGCGTGACACACGGCACAAAGGGCTTCTCAGAGGCTCAGAACCTGAAGTTATATACGTAGCAGCTATTATTTTCCTTGAGACGTGGGAGGAGGAATAGGGTAAACTCATTTTCCTTCTATTGAAGATAGTTTCTAAACTCCAAAATAAGAAGGCAACTGAATGCATCTGAATTTTAAGAAAGCTTGAGAGCAACATACAGAAATGTGAAAGCAACACAATCAATACGAGAATGGTTATTAAACATTTGTTTGTGTAGTGATTTGACTGATATGTATTTATTGAGTCAGTCATTGTACTTGATGCTGGGAATCCAGAGATGAGAAAAGCCAGGCATGAGTCCTCTTCAGGTGATTATAAACAATTTAGTAGAGGAGCAAGAGAAAGATCAAATGATCATATAAATAGATGTGAATTATAACTATGATAAGTGCAACAAAAGAGAAAAAAGAGAGGTTTTTGGTACTGTGAGGTTCCAGCCATGGGGCTAAAGTGAGATTTAGAGAATGATGTGGTAGATTAAAGGTGGACATACATTCTTTACTACACCCATGAAGAGTGGACTTTGAGCTCCTCTCCTTCGATCCAAGCTGGTCCTTAGTGACTTGTTTAATTAATAGAATGAAGTAGAAAAGATATTTGGGGGCTTCTGAAACTAGTTCATAAGAAGGCTTGCAAATCCTACCTGTCTCTCTTGAAATGTATTTTCTGCGAACCTGAACTCTCCATGTAAGATATTCTTACGGGAGGAAAGGCTATGTTTAAGTTTGGGTCAATGGCCCCAGCTCGGCTCAGCTTTCCCACCGTCTCTGCCACCAGACACATGAGTAAAACCTGGGCCCCACAAACCAGGGATCGGCAAACTGTAGCTACAGACCAAATTTGGCTTCCCTCTATTTTTTTTTCTGTTCTTTTTTTTTTTTTTTTAAATTAGTGTGTGTTTTAGTCACTTTCTCTTGCTGGTACAAAACACCAAACACCCACAATTTAAAGGAAGAGAACTTTATCTGAGCTCATGGTTTTTAGAGCTTGTAGCCCATAGTTAGCTAGCTTCAAGGCAGGGCGGCATGGCAGAAGACTATTGTGGAGGACAGTTGCTCAAGAAAGATTTATTGGAATGTAACCAGACTCATTTAATTACATCTATTGCTGCTATTACACCACAGTGACAGAGCTGAACAGCTGTAACAAAGACTACTAAGGCTTGCAAAGCTAAAGGCATTTTCTATCTGGCCTTTCATAGAAAAAGTTGCGTGATCCCTGCCCTAGATCAGCCCTGTCTAAAAGCAATACAAGGGAATGCAAGCTGTATTTGAAAATTTCTAGTAGCCATGTTAACAAATTAAAAAGAAATAGGTGATATTAATTTCAATAATATATTTTGTTTAATCCAACATATCTTAAATATGATAATATTGACATATAATCAATATAAAATTACTAATGGATATTTAAAATTCTAGTACTCAATCTTCAAAAATCATACATTTTACACTTAAAACACAGCTCAATTAAGATTAGCCACGTTCCAAGAGATCAACAGCCACTTGTGATTAGCGACCACCGAAGCAGACAGTATGTGTCTAAACAGTGTGCCTCTAGACCAGCCCATCTATCTGCTCAGTACCATAAAGGAATCTCAGCTAATGGCCATGAGGAACAGGACAAGCACTCTGAGACCTGCTCAAATTCTGGGCTGAACTACAGCACTGTAACAGAGGAAATACTTATTGTTTTAAGCTGCTATATTTGAGTGCAGTTGTTGATATAGTAATATGTAAACCAAACAGATTGAGTAGGTGTTAAGTAACAAAGGGTTAGGAGAAGGTGTTGGGTAGGAAGGTTTCTAAGTAAAGGAAATAGCATATACAAATGCACTCATGCAGGCTGGCACCTGAAAGTACCAGATCAGTCCGGCTAAATGCAGAGAGAGGTGGAGCCAAAGCTGAAGAGGTCAGCAGGGGCCAGATCATACTTGCCTTATTGGTCTGTTAAAGATTTGAGGCTTTGTTCGGAAACCAGTGTGAACCATGGCAGAGAAACAGCCTAATCAGGGCTGCATTTTGAAAAGCCAAGACTGGTTTTTGCCTAGCAAATGAATGGTAAGGGAGCCAAGACCAGTGTGGGAAGAGCAGCCCGCCGGCCACTGTTGTCACTGCAGTGAACAGAGATGGCTGTTTGGTCTAGGATGTTACCATAACACAGAAGTGGAGATAAATCGCTAGATCATGAAATATGATTATGATCAACAGCATATGGTGATGGATTAGATGTGGGGGATAAGACAAAGTATTGATCTATTCATTCATTCATTTATTCAACAATTGAGAGCCAAGAATCATTCTTAACAGATTGATAACATTGTGCTGTAGGACTCTCTGGTTTTTAGTTTTTCACTTTCACATCATTAGTAAAACTATGAATGAAAGCAACAAAAATAATACTTCTGTTTTCAAATGTGCAGATTAGGAGGCCAGCCTGGGTTCCACAGTGAGTTCAGGCAGCCTGAACTGCTTAGTGAGACCCTGTCTCAAAAAACAAAAAAACAAAACAACAGCAGCAACAACAGCAAAGAGCAAAAGGTCAGTCGACTCAATTAATATTCACAAAGGCTAAACAGAAAGACTACTATGAACAAAATGAACTTCAGCGAGGGTAAATTAAAGATCTATACTGAAAAGTTTTAAAATAATAATTGTGTAAGAGGAATAGGAGGCTGTAGAGAAATAGCTTATCCATGGTAAATGCAAACATCACAGAAACGTTAGTGTGGCACGACTAACCAAAATAAGTTCAATCCTTTTTTTGGGGTGGGTGCTGCTGGGTGTCAAACTCAGAACCTCACACATGAAAGGCAAGAGCCCCTGCACTGAACCGCACCTCCAGCACAGTTAATTTAATCTTACCCTAAAATGCACTCGCTGGAGACTGTGCTAATCAGACCACATCACTGTGGTATCACGTTTGATGAGGCTGGTTGTACTTGAGTGACACTGATGAAATGAGAGCTTATTGAGTGAAAGAGCAGCACAGCTCACTAGGGAATATTGAAATTATGTCAAATGAGGAACATTAAAAAGACTGGGGGTAATGAACCTGAAGAAGACTACAACTATGTGATGGCCATGTGCACACATATAAAAGCCCTTCCTGGGAAGGCATGTATGCTTTTACTGAAGGGAAAACAGCTCCGGAAGACTGGAAGTCATAGGGAGCAAGATTTCAGCTGTGGAAGATGAAAACTTTTGATAAAGAGCCACAGCCAAGGACTAGACTTCCTTGTGAGGTAATGAGCTCCCCATCACCAGCACTGCTCAAGCAAAAGTAGGGTAATAATGCAGAAGAGACATTTCAGGGGGAAATTCTTGAAGTGGTTGTATGGTTGAACTCCTTGACTTTTAAGTTTAACCCCCGAGATTCTCATTACATTCTCAGGAAAAAGGAAAATTAAAGGAGAACCCCGGAACCTCATGTTTATCGCAGACCCTCAGTCCTTTCCTGTCATTTTATGTAGCGGACAGTATGGTGCGTTCGGAAGGTCCCTCGTGCCTGAGAGAGTCTGTGGAGCTGACTACTGATGATTCAGGACTTCTGCAGCCCTGAGGGTGAAGAGTTGCTGGTGGTATTTGAAATGGACCTTGACTGGTGGCTTAGACTTGGACTCAGAACTACCATGGTGACAGGAACAAAATGATCCAGTTATGTCAGTGACTGCAGTAGTTAACTTCTATTAGAGCAGATGAAGCCCTACCCCATATGGGCTCCGCCTAAGTCCACTCATGCTAATACTTCTACTAATGAGAGTTTCAACCCGGGCCCCAGCAGTCACAGTTTTCCTTTGAGAGTTTCTCTCCTCCTTTAACATTAACAATTGTTAGCTTCCTAAAACTCTATGTGGTGGCCATCTGCCTCTGCCCTGAAAGGTTTCGTGAACTTCCAACAAGTCTTCCCTAGACAGCCCAGATTTTCATAACACACACAGCAGTGAGATCGAAAAACTACTGCCAGCTGATGGACCACTTTTAACTATTGATTGATTTTAACTGTTAAATATTTTAGCCATATTTTTGATGCACATATATATGCACACATGTAAAGGCATCAGGCTAAGCCTGTGTTCAATGTTTTTTATGAGTTTGATGTTCTTTGGAAGTTTTTTCCTAATTTTTTTTGTTACTAAATTTAGTTATTAAAAGACATTAAATCTCAAACAGGTTGCATTGTTTTTAGTCTCACTCTGCACACTTCCCTGCAGGCTGGAGGGGGAATGGTCATGGAACAGCTTCACTTCCGATGCCAAGTACGGTGCTAGTTCCAGCACTGAACTGTAGGTGAACAGTGAGAAAATGATAACTAAGCCTTTTAACTAAAAGTTAAAATAAAAAGGAAGATATATGTAAGAAAAATGTTCTATGTGGGAAAAATTAATCATAGAAATTACACAGAGAAAAAGGGAAACACACGCACATTTCTTTAGCTCAAGTCCTATATCAGCCCCTGAAAAAATAATACATATGTGTATGGTTTAGCATACATTATTTCCAGGTTCTCTCCTATACTTGTACATATGTGTGAATATGAATTTTAATAAAAATGAAATTTACTATACATATTGTTCTGCAGCCTACATTATAGAAGGTAATCTGCTTTACTCAAAGTCTACTGAACTAATTGTAAGTTACATATTTAATAATACCTTCATAGAAACACCTAGACTGGTGTCTGACCAAGTATCTGAGTACCATACTATGGCTTAGCCAAGTTACACATAAAATTAACCATCATAAGTCCACCTGGAGTCACCTCAAAATCCACAGACATCTCTTTAAGCCATCTAAATCTCCAAATAAACAGAGTAAGATTATACTTCTGCCTAACAGTATACAATTATTCTGTGTACAACTGAAAATGCACTAACCTCCGCAGAGGAGGATGCAAAGTACAAGGGTAATGTTTGCTCTCTTTTTGTTTTTAACCTTACATACCAAGATTGAACCCAGGATCTTTACACAGAGCTACATCCTCAAATCTTTGTGGGAAGCAGTGTGATATTTTAACACATTTATACAACATGCAATGACCAAATCAGGGTAACTGGTATAACCACCACCTCAAACTTTTATCATTTCTTTGTATCAGAAACACTCAAAATCCTCTCTATGATTTTGGCCAATGTCTGAGATACAGTCAGATACAATCATTTCTAAGGACATATGGAAATGGAGCAATGACCATGGTGTTTTCTTAGGATGAAAGGAGAAAAGGTGAATGGACGGGAGAAGAAGTTGACTTCAAGGAAAAAAAATGGGAGATTAAATTTTGTAAGTAGAACAGAAGAGTTTAGTAGGGTTTGGAAAGACAGGTAAGGAGTTTATACTTGAGTCAGTAAAAAAGTGGGAATTTGAGATTAATAGTTTGAAAGCAAAAAAATTATGTGATGAAAGTTTAAAGAAAATAAGCCTATCAGTGGCCTGGGGAACAGGTAAGGACCTGTTATCAGCGTGACCAAGAAAGCCAATATTAAAAGCTCATGGAGCTGAGATGAACAGGAGGAGCCAGTGACGAGCTGTGGGAATGACAAGCACTGGGATTGAGAGTGATGTCTCAGTGGGAACGCGGACATTTCCTGGAGTCTGGGGGACACAGGAACGACTTGCTGTGGGTATGCTCCATCCGTCCTGAGCTCCACTTCCCTGGAGATCTCCCTGCAGTCCCATCTCCTTCGAGCTCAGGCTGATCATCTGTCTTGAGTTGGTTTCTAATCTCTTCTTGGAGAAAAGTCCCCTTTGGCCTCCATCTATGGAGAATTTTCTTACTTAATTTTTGTCTTCTTTTATGCACTGATCTTGCCCTCACACATTTGGGAGCACAGCATTTCCAAACAGAAGTGAGGAGAGCAGAGCCAAAGTTGCACACGTACAAAGAAGAAATGCCTGAGCAGACTGATATGGAGCCAGACGACGCTTTTATTCAACCTCTGATACTGCAGTAGCCAAAGCCTTAAAATTAAGAGTACATTCCCCTCACTAGCCCCGAAGGGGCACAGCACGGAAACAGCATTTGCTCTTCCTGTCCCCCAACAGCACGTTTGTGTATAAGACAGATCCCAGTTCTCTTAGTTGCATCTAGAATCAGACATTTTAGAGTCAAGGATCATACTGATGGTTATCAAGGCCATTTTTTTCTGTTTTGCCAAAAAATGGAACAAAACAAACACGCCTAAAAGTAAGTGTCACGCCAAGTTTTTCGGGTACCTCTCCAGGTCTGTGCACATCCACTCAAGGGCTCTCTCTGCCAGGAACAAGGCCCTCAGAACTCACCAAAGGGCAGCCATGCCCATCCTGGCCCCTTTCTTGCTGGCTCAGAACCAGAATCATGGTCAAAGAGCGAAAAGCCAACGTTGTAAGGGCGCAACTTGAGGGACGGCCCCTTTGCCCCATTCTGTGTGCAGGGCCCTACTCCAAGAGCTCGAGGGCTTGAAATTCCCACATTATTCATCTTTTGGGTCAAGGTATAAATACATATATATTTGTTTTGAAATCCCAAGTTAAAATGAAAATATTGGCTGGATGGTAAAAATGGGGTTGTTTTTGTTGTTTGTTATTTGCCATTAGGACTTAAATTCAAGTTAATTTATATTAATAGGACAGGAACTTAGAAAAAAGTCATATCTGTGGACAGAGATGGATGGATAAGGAGTGGAGTGTGTTGCTTGTTGAGGTCTCAGGGTCTTGACGGAGAGATGTGATGTGCTGAAAACACATTCCTTTTCTTCTTATACATACTCATCCTGCAGCCCACGTGAGCACCAATGTGTGCTGCAGAGACAGCTCTACAGCAGAGTAGAGAAGAAGGGCAGAGTCTAGTAAAGGTTTCCGTGCCCAGCCCATGGTCTTACCTTTCCTCTGCCCTCAGATACTCTTATTCTGCCTGGCTGTGAGAGATAGATGGTCAGCAGCTGTCTGGACTCTGGAAAACTGCCCAGGAGCCTCCCCAGTACCTGCCTCCCTAACTTTAGACGTGATTTTTCTCTCCTTCTAGATCCTCACAGCCTCAATCTCCTGGCCCAGAGATACCTAACCTCAAGCCCAATGTCAATCTGATTTTTGGAACATGGTATTTTAACCTTGATTTTTCTCCTGAAGAATCACCTTTTCACCTTTCATATTTTTTTCCCTTCTCACTCTAACTCAATTTCATACAATCTCGTCTTCATTTCCACCCAGGAATGGGCATCCACTACTCAGGGACTATAGAATGATCAAAATATCAAACACAAAGACACAGTCACTAACCAGTTAGCATAGTCACATAGAACTATCTCCTTTCCTCTCAAGCACTGTTATTAAAAGTCATGTTAAGGTGATTATCTAACTAGTATGATTTTCCCACTGGGAAAATAGAAGCTTCAAGAGTATAGCTTTTCTTTATGTCTTTTATGCTCCCTGTTCAAAACGCAGTACCTAGGACACAGTAAATCTTCAATAAACGTATCCTGAATAGATGAATGAACAGAGATTCATAAAAGCTTCCATTATACACATAGCTCACATACATAACAGTAATGATATCTGTAGAAGCAAACAGCACACATAATTAGAATTGCAAATATGAACACATAAATACACTCATTTTAGTCCAGAGACTTAGTCCCAAGATTGAAGCTATTTGTAAGAGGAGCAGACCATCTCCCTAGTTATTACAATTTGAGAGGAGTGGGAAGTTCCCTTGGTCAAAATTATTTTCACCTGCCTCTCCAAAACCTTGCCTTACTATTAAGAGAGGCAATATTTTAGGCCTATTTGCAAATGCAAATGTGTTCAGAGCGTGAGGAGCATGTTAAACCACCGCCTGGGCTCTTTTTAGACCTAAGAATATTTCTTTCCAAATGAGCAATTGGTCTCTAAAGTAAGGATGGGACAGTTGGGTGGGAAGAAATCACAGGAAAAGGCACCAGAGAAGGAAAGCCCAACAGAAAAGCAGGACTACTGCAGAAAGGTCATGGATAGTGCCTCCCTCCTCTAGATTTTCCACTCATACTAGAGCTCAGGCAGGGCCGGCATCCCTGGACAACTTCTAGAGCAGAGCTGCAAGGAGCCCCCAGCACCCCAAGGCCAAGAGCATCTGCCAGCTATTTGGTAAGTGACATTTTCTATTTCCTACCTGTCCTCTGTCCTGGTTCACTCAAGCAGACACAGGGAGCTGACAGGAAGAGCTGAATTTTTGTAACATCCCACTTCCAACATATAGTCTGTGGATCAGGCCTGGTAGTCGAAGGTTTTAAGCATGCACTCCGCCTCTCCCCTCTCTTTGCCAGTCACCCGCCTCCCCTCTGCACATCTGCCCCAGATGCAGCTTTTCTCAAACCACTCTCCCAGACACAGGCTTCCTAAGGACATACCTGTCACCAGTGCCCAGCCACCACAGCGCCCGGAGACCAGACACACAAGCCCAGCAGCATTCCCGAGGAACACAGGAGCAAGGGGTTAAGAAGAAATGAAAAGGAGTCTTTGCCGGCTCCTCGGGCCTTCTGACTCCTTGTAAAGTGAGAAATAATCTCAGGACTGAGGCAAACACAGAAAGGGGAACTGATGAGACAGAAGCAACACCGCAGAGGGGGGTAGTGTTCTTTCGTGGTTCCAGATAACTTCTACTGGCAGGTGGGCATTTCCACTGATGAGAATGATTACAAGCGCACCCTCGGACAGTGAGCGAGTGTAAAGCCCTAAGGAAACCCCCAAAGACAGCCCTGTCCACAAATACGACAGGCACCTTTCCTGGAGGAATCATAGAGACCCGGGGGTGCAATCCTTAAGTCCAAAGACACAGAATCAGCTCCACTCGGCCAGAGTTTACTGCACATCCACGTGCTGGCACCTGGTGTGGTCCCACAGGGAGGCAAGAGATGGACCTCCGCCAGAGACAGCAGAGCCCACACGTTCATTAAGGACCTCTTCAAGGATCCTGCTAGAAACTGCTTCACCTATACAGTCCCCACTGTCAGAATTTCTTCTGTACTAACTGTGGGAATTGAGACAATTTCTTCCACTATTCCTGGAAGTGGGTGGTACTTTTCAGTTTGGGGGCAAGTCATAAGCAGAAGTGGGAAAGGTGTGTGAATGCCCAATAGATTTTTCTAAAGCTAGTACTTGAGATGGGATGAGCATTGTATGCATAATTTATACACACACACACACACACACATGTGTGTGTGTGTGTCTATTTTCCCCAGCCCCAGGCCCAAGGCTCCTTTTTGGGCCCAGTTGGGCTCTGCAAAGCCCTCTGCTCAGGGGTGGACGTGGGGGCAGGTATGTGGGCTGCAGTACTGGAGCCCAGAAGGAGAGAGGCAGCCCCAGTGAGCGCTCCCCCTGCTTTCTCAGAGGCTGGCTGTGGCCTAGAGGGCTGGAGATATGAAAAGTGAGAAAGTGAAAGCTGTTTGTTGTTATCTGGGTTGAGGAAGCTCACCCAAGAAAGGCATGTGTTGCGGGGGAGAAAGACCGTGGGCTGGGAACTTGTGGCCCTATGTCAAATCGTGACTTGACCACTAGACCCTGGGCAAGTTATTGACCATCTCAGCCTTCTCCCCTATGAACTGTGACTAGTAATAGCTTTCCTGGCTGCGCTGTTGGGAAAAACAAGTGTGCTCTTGCATGTAAATTATCTGCCACTGAATCTGCCATGTAGTTATTCAGTCTTCATGATTACTTTTCTATTTTCTTTTGAGTCTTGCCTATCTCTCATTTTGACCTTTCCGCAAAGATATTCCTCCTCTCGCTGAACGAGCAGTGATAGTTGTTAGCAAACAGGCCTGTAAACCCCTTGCCTGGCCAACAGCCTGGTCCTGACTCACTGAGCCACTTCCCCTTGGCCACTCTGTGAGCATATCTCGGAAACTTTATCCTTTAGCTGGATTGGCTGTACCTGGGGTTTTCCTCTGGATTTTACAATCACAATCTTCTTTTATTTGAAAGGATCTGTGTGAGTTTCTTACTGTAGCACAAGACATTACCCACCTATCAGAGCACAGGAGAATTCATTCATATTTCACTTAATTTTCCACGGTCCTCTTTTTCTTCCTATTTTGTAGTCAAAATACAAGACAGGCTAAACTGAAAGTGCTGCTATCAAAATAATTTGAAGCAGTATTTCCCAAACTAGGCATTATAGCTACTAGTATTGCTTCAGTTTTAGGTCAAATCTCTACTATCATCTAGCATTTTTCTCTTAATGAAAATTTATTTTAAATCTTTAAATTAATGCTAAAAATTTTAGAAAGCAGTATTCTTTGCCATAAATAAAAGATGAGTAAAGATAACACATCACATTGGGTTTCGGGATCACAGAGACCTATTTTCCTGTCCTGGCTCCACTACTGTTCCTTAGTGATCCTCGGGAAGTTGATCTCTCCAAGTCTGGGATTCCTCATAGAAGAAATACTGTAATAAACCACTCCTAGGCTTGCCGTGAGGATTAAATAGGACGACACAGATATGAGACCTGGCACAAATCCTGGAACATAGAAGGTCCTTTTCCTTTTAAAGGGCTGTTTTCTTGTTTTCCCTTTTCCATGTACTTTCTCTCTTCTACTTCAGTTCCTGCTAAGAGCAGCTTCCTCCGAGGCTGTAACATAGAAGTATGCTAAAGGAAGTGAAGGAGGGGAGGTGAGTGTGAGGCAGGCACCAGAAGGAAGAGATGCTGTGGGGTCAGGGAATTCTCTGTGATTCAGAGTCGCACGGCTGTCAGGGATTTCAGAAGCCATCATCCCCGTCTCTGTGCAAGGCCCCCTCCACGTCATCTCTGCTGGATACATCTCTAGCCTTTGCTGTCTCACCTGACATACTGAAAACTGACAACCTAATTTTAAAAAAAAGTTAGAAATTTTTTTAAAAATCACAAATCTATTCCTTACTTCCCAGACGCACAAGCACCATATAGTTGGTCCTGCCTTGTTTTCTAGGATTATCAGAATATATTCTTATAAATTTCAGCATAAAACTGCCCAAATACCTGAAAGCAATTATTACACATTTCCCCTCGCTGAATACTCTCAGAGTCCGAGACTGCTCCTCCTCGCTGTGGTCTCTAGGACCCTAATCCACGGGGCGCTCCCACCATCCACCCCCTGGTTCCCGAGAGAGTCGACCTACCTCCTAGCAGAGAGGCTGGTAGCGAGGGCATGGAGCAGGCAGTATAGAGATGACTTTCGTTAGTGAGTCAGAGATCGCATCAACCCTACAACACTTACAGGATGGCTGCCCATGATTTTTTTTTTCCGCACAAGTCAGATCCCCGCCCCCGTATACTGCCTTGTTTGTGTCAGTGTTTCAGGTGCCAGCGTTGAGCCAATCAGAAGGCCTCTGCCCCGTCCATGTCATCAAAGCCACGGGCTGGACAAGGGTGCCACAGTGAGGAAAGGGCGGCTGAGCAGAAAGAAAATCAGGTCTTGGCGCTCGGTGAGGAGGAAGTTGCTGGTAACCTCAGAAAGCCGCTGAGTGGCCTGTTTCCTCCACTGCCGCATCCCCGGATGTCCTCAGGTCCGGGGCCCAGGCTGCAAGGAAAGCAGCGGGAAGGGGAGACGCCCCAGTGACTGCAGGCAGGTGGGGGGCGGGTATCTTCCTGACCGCCCAGCCATTGCTCAACAGACGGTTCTGTGGATCTACTTTGTGTGACAAAGCCAGAAACGTGCACGCAATCAGAAACACCCAAATAATAGGCTAAAATTTCCCTTTGCAGCCAGCCATATGTTAGTCGCTGTGATTACATGACTTCTTGTGGCCTTAAATTATTCTAGATGGTGGGGGAAGTGATGGTTCTAACAAGGATAAAGTCGTTTCCACAAATAATGATAGCTGCATTACTGAAATGTTCATTAGTGTTTGTTTTCTAAACTTTCTTGACCCAGAGATGGAAGGGTGCAGAAGAGAGCCAAAGTCAAAGTCTCCTCTTTTTTTTTTTTTTTTTTGGTGCCACTGGGGATCGAACTCACAACCTCGTGCCTGGTACTTAAGCCACTGAGCCAAACTCCCGGCCCTAGTTTTTTGAGACAGGGTCGCACTATGTAGTTCAGGCCAGCCTTGCGCTCACGTTGTAGCCCAAATTGGCCTCAAACTCACAACGCTCCGCCTACCTCAGCCTCCCGAGTGCTGGGATTAAAGGTGTGCACCACCACGCCCGGCTCAAAGTCTCTTCTTGACACCTGTGAAAGCTCATGGAAGACATGATACAAGGGTCCTGTATTTTTAACTCTTCCTCTTTTTGAGATGCAAGAGGAAGGGAGGGTAGCAGAGAAAGTTTTGGGTGCTGTGAGCAGTGGAAACCTAAATTCCCCTCCCTCAGTTCTCTCTGGGGGGTGGGTGAGTGACAGATCACTCCAGGAGTGGTGGCTCACTCCAGGGAGGCAGTGCCCGGTCTCAGTCCCCACTGTGGCCCAGGGACAGGGAGCTGCCAGACTTCTTAGGGTCTCAGGTAGTAAGGGGATCACTGGCAGTCAGCACCAAATTGACCACTGAGGCCCTTGTATGGTTTCTCAGGTACCAAGTGAACTTGAATTCTAACTGGACTGCAGAAGAGGAAGGGGACACCCTGCAAAAATAAGATGAAGTCTTCTGTCCAACTGGCAGAATGCAGGCCCACAGGTGGGATCTGGTTGAGCTAAAAGGAAATAAGGAAAGCGATGACCTCTAATGTACTTGGATGCATGAACAGAATTCATACTGCAGGCAGAGTATAATCCACACTAGGGGAACAGGACGTTACCACAAACGGAATTCCTGAACTGTTCTCAATTTTGAAGTGATACAGCTCAGGGCTAGGTCTTTCTCTGATCCCCAGGCCTGCAGTGCAAGCTTGAATAAAGTAGCTATCCACAATCTCTAGGACCTCATCCTTCCCTTCTAACAAAGCACTGATGGGTCCACAGTTCACTGATAGCACCTGAGAGTGAGCTTGTAAAACATTCACCACGAATTTGGTTTTCACTACTGCTATAAAACTGTTAACTGTAAGAGAATGAGAAAGCAAGTCACAGACTGGGGAAAAATATTTGCAAAGCATATTGATAAAAGAGTTTGTATCTAAAATATGCAAAGAACTCTTAGAACTCAAAGATGAGAAAACTATCCAATTTTTAAAAGGCCAAAGACCTAAATATCTACCTCATCCAAAAATATACAGGTAGTGAATAAACATGAAAAATAGGTCAGCATCATACCCTAGAGAATTGCAAGTATCAAAACAACAATGTGATGCTACTACATAGAGAGCAGAATCGCCCAAACCCCAAATGTGATAATACCAAATGCTGCTGAGTGCGTGGGGCAATAGGAGCTCTCATTTTTGGCTGGTAAGGTACAAAATGATGAAATGATTTTTAAAGTTGGTTCAGCATTTTCTTACAAAGCTAAACATACTTTTACTATACTAGCCAGAAATCACACTTTAAGATATATTGAGCCAATGGAGTTAAAACACATCTGCACAAACACCTACACACAACTGTTTATAGTAGCTTTATGCCAATCATCAAAAAACAGCAAGCAACTAAGATGCCCTTCAATAGGTGAATGGACAAACTGTGTTCATGCATACAATGGAATATTTTTTGGTTATAAAAAGAAATGAACTATTGAGACATGCAAAAACATGGAGAAAATTTAAAAACTTGAAAGAAGCCAGTCAGAATGGGCTACATACTGTATGATTCCAATACGATGACATTCTGGAAAAGCCAACGTCATGAGGATAGTAAAACAAGATCAGTAGCTGCCAGGGGCTCAGAAGGAAGTAGGTAGAGATAAATAGGTAAAACAGAATTTTTAGAGTAGTGAAGGTATTCTATATGATACATTAATTGTGGGTATGTGATATTGCATTTGTCAAAACCCTTAGAAATTTACAATTCTTACGAAACCTTACACAAAGCATAGAGGTTAGTTAATGATAATGTATCAATATTGGTTTATTGATTGTAACAAATATACCACTTTAATGCAAGTCGTAATGATAGGGGAAACTATACCCTGGGTAGAGGGTTGATGGGAATTCTCTGTACTATCTGATTAATTTCTTTTTTTGGTAAATCTAAATCTGTTCTAAAAATAAAGACTATCAATTTTTTTAAAACACACATACTAACCACATGCACTGATTCCTGGCAAAGCAACTAAATTAATGATGTGACATTTTAGAGAGCTCCTAGACTAGTGGGAAAAAAAGCATCAATTTCACTGTCCAAAGGTTC
Organism: Dasyprocta punctata; assembly: GCA_004363535.1. Taxonomy (NCBI): domain Eukaryota; kingdom Metazoa; phylum Chordata; class Mammalia; order Rodentia; family Dasyproctidae; genus Dasyprocta; species Dasyprocta punctata. The sequence continues at coordinate 35,874 of RJWM01009443.1, read as the reverse complement.
ACTTCCCCATGTTGCCCACTCATAAGCAAATACCACACATATAATGCTGTTGAGAAAAAAAAATCTCTAGTTTTATATCTCTGCACTCTATTTTGACATTTTATGCGTATTTCTGGTGTAGAACCATAGATTTTTATGCTAACTTCTTAGGTAAATTAAAGAAAAGTTCTACTGTTTTCTAAGGCCTAGATCAATATTTTTTAAAAGGAGCTTTCAGTTCTATTTTTCTGGAGGAACATTCTTAGAAATGTAGTGGGCTTCTTTTTTCTTTGAGGGGGGATACGATCTTATCCTCCAATGAGAGCAAATTTTATGTAGTTAAGCACTAGAGATTGAGTACTTCTCTTTTCCCAAAGTTTGCAGTTCGGTATTTATGTCATGCAAGTGAGTCATCAAGATAGCAAGGGACCCTCACTCTTACAACCTCACACAGATGCCACCCTGGTCCCAGGCTGTTTTTTCTGTCTCTCAGGTTATCTTAGGGTATCTTTTATTTACCTTCTCATGATGCAAATTCACACCCATCATTCATGCATGCTAGGAAAGAGGCAATATGCATTGTTTCTTAACCGGTATTCGAACAATTTCTGAACCCGGAACCTGACACCTAGACGGATGCTTTTATCTAGATGTCTTCAAGGGAAACGTCAGAAAAGCTAGGGACACCAATAGGTATTTGCAGAATTCTACCAAGGGAATGCCAAGACTCTGTCTATGCTTTCTTGCAATATTACATGGTGACTTAATAAACCTGAACCTCACAACCAAATACATTTATTTGGATTGAAGATTACATTTGCTTATATTAAAATTAACAACCAGGGAAAAAACTGTCAAAAGGGTAAAAGTTTTCAACAGGATGCAGATTTTAGAAAAAGTATGGCTGTTCCAGGAATGGGTGTGGCCTCTTAAAGTTGCAGTTGCTTGTGGGGTATGGGCAATGGGGAGGATGGCGAGGGTGGGGATGGGTAGACCTCAGGTTACTCATAATGACCCACAATCTAACACCCAGGGTCTAAGCAGGGTCTGTGGTCTGGTGTAGACACAGCAGGATGGGCAGGTGGTGTAATGCAGCACTTGGAATTAGGAATTTCTGATAAGTTTGTGAAACAAGGCCCACAGTGTGGGACAGGGGATACAGGCCTCAAGGGCCTGCTGAGAATTGGATCACAGATCAGGAATTGAGACTAAGTCAGAGAAGGACTGCAGTGTAGGGGAACTGAGGAATTCATGACTCATGCCATGGATACTGGAGACCAGGATACAGCATCAAGACTACATCAGTGGTCTCCCTGCCACTCGCTTGCTTGCTTTGTATCTCGACTCCTCATGGAAGGGGCTAGGCAGGTAGCAGGTCTGCAGGGGAGCTGGGAGTATGGGCTCTACCGACACACAATGACATACAATTTTTGCTTTTCCTTTGTCCCTACACAACTTTGTATCTCAGTAATGTTTCCCATCTTCCAATAAGGTCTTAAAATCCACAGATATTATTATGCCATTTAGAGTTTTTGTTTTTAAATCTGCCTTCATTCCTTCAATAAATGATTAACCAGCCCTGACTGAATACCTTATGCTGGCTCTGCCATCCAAAATGAGCTAAAGAAGCATGATCCTGCCCTCCTGGAGCTTGTAGTTGAATGCAAAAGACCTATACCCATCTAATAAGGTCAGGGGATTGGTCATCAAGGGATTTTCAACATGAGCAGCTTCAGTTAGGTATGGCATCTTCACGATTAAACACCATGGTGCTAAGACTATGCGGTGGGTTCTAACTAGGTTGTATAGGTCACAGCTAAGAAAAGTTTCCCCAGGCTGTCCGGCTCAGAAACAGGGTTCTCCTGGAGGTCCTGGTTCTCTTTCTCTTGGTATTTGATCCTGTCTCAGAGTCTGCATAATCATTATGCAGGGAAAGCACGGTGGAGGTCTTCAACTTCCCCTCCAGTTTCATCATTCTGTATTCTGTCTATTCAGTAGTTTACAGGACTTGTGAGAGCTTACACTAAAGATGGTCTGTTATTACATAACAAATAACAAAACTAGAAGGAATCTTTCCAAAATGAGTGCAATATACAGCAGCAAGTAGAAAAACTGACTCCAACAAACTACCAACATCTGGGAGGTCACTTTTTCAGAACTCAAAATAATTAAATGATTTCAAACTTATCCTTTCAGTCTTTAGTGTTACCTGGGTTAACCCAAATCAGGAGACTGGGACTCTGAATCTAAAGGGGCTGATGGCTTAGGGGTACGCACTCACAGGTTCTGAGGATCTGTCTTTTCCTTTATAGTCTGAGTTAGGAGAAATAAATCAGGTAATATTCTAACTGCAAAAATTACTTGAAGAGTTAAGCTCCTATATTTTTCTCTGTGTGCAGAGGAGGACATAGCATACATAACAAAACTAACACATTTTAACAAACGGCAGCATATTTCAAATTTAGGGAAGCATGAGATCTGTGAAAGCACCTTATGCAAAATATTTATGTAAGAGTATAAATAAGATATGTCCTGCTAAGCAAAGTAAGGTAGAGTTGGCCATATAGAACACAGCCAGTATGACTAAGCATGCTTTAAAAAAAATAAAACACTGAATTTTTTTAAAGCTTCCATTTCACATAAGGGGCTGTCGAAAGGGCACTGCACAGAGACTCAGCTCCCAGCCGCATCTTTGTAACCAGAGAACTGTGACTGAACTATGCATTCATTCACATGGATTTGCTGTTTTCCAGATGGTGGAGAAGAGCCGACAAGGTATAGTTTTTGCAGACTCTTTCTACTCCATTTAGTGTCTTTATCTGGAAGATTCCAAGCATCTACCACCTGCTCCCAGAAGGAAATTTTCCAGTAAGACAAGATGTCTCTCTTCTTGCATCTCATTTGTGAAAAGTGACTACACTTGAGCTTTACTCAAATCTTATTTTAAGGTTGAAAACCACTGGAAATAAGGCTTGCATTGGTTGGCTATAGGTTTAATGTAAGCAGCTAGAATTTTGAAGAAGGACAGCATTCGTAAGCCAATTTCATTGATTGGAGACAAATAGGGCATGTGAATTGCACTTTCATTATTCATAGCCTATTTGCATACAAACAAAAGAGATTATTTTTAAAAGAGGTTTTCTGTGTTTTTGTTTTGGTCCCTTGGGAGACTGTGGTCAGAGAGAAGGACCCTGGCCATTTTTATACCGTGGATGGCACGCTGTGTGTTACATCACTTTTCTTCCTCACCACCCACTTCCAATTCATTGGCTGCTAGATTTGCAGTCTTCCTCACCCTGTTACAACAGCCTCCTGGCTGGTTGCCTTGATCATCTTCCTTTGAAGAAAATCTGATTATGAAATTCTCTTGCTTTAAAGACTTGGTCCTTGTTCCTCACCAATTAGTGGTCACACTTTTGAGCAAGACACCCAAGGCCCTTTACATCTGGAACCCAGTGTTTTCTGTCTGGTTTTATCATAGAGCCCATGTGACACCGTGGGACCACACACTGTGCCCTGACCCATCTTACCAAGCTGTTCCTTCTCCACGGCAGAACCCTGCCCTTCCTCGGGAGGCAGGCCACACCGCGGCTGCCTGTCTACCTCCCTGCTTTTTCACCAGGTCTGTATCTTCCTCACCTCCACACCACACTGTTGATTCTTTTACTGTAATAATCCCCTCGCTGTGTTAAAACTTCACTGTTTGTATGGACACCGTGTCCTGAGACCCCGTCAGAGTGGGAAACATAATTCATCCCCTTCACATTCTTGGTATTGGGCATAGTCACAGATTCAGAGTGGGGCTTGGGACACGTGCACTTATTGAAGTCCGCAACTGTTAACTGATCGCTATAAGACAGGCATTGCGTAGTACTCTAAAGCACTTTCAGTATTTTAAATGCATTGCTTCATTCAATCTTCACAAACGAAACAGCTTAGAGAGGTAAGGCCACTTGCACAGGCCACCTGCACAGACCACACAGCTAGTGGTCTCAAGTTTTTAGCAGAGTATAGAATTGAATAGTTTTTACCTTCTACCTGATAGTCCTGTGTGACCATTATTAAAATGTCAGATGGAGGTCCGTGTACTTTTTTGACATAATGCTGAATGGTTTGGCACATTTTAAATATGTCTCTTTACTCCGCTTCTTACTAATTGTGCAACCTTGAGTAAGTTACTAAATCTCTCTGAACCTCAATTTCCTCATTTTTTTTCCAGTGGGGAAAACATTATCTAGCCCATGTGATATTATACCTAACTTGTTTTTTGGTTTTTTGGGTTTTTTGATTTTTTATTCCTGGCAACCATGAGCATTTAACAAGACAGAGGATTCTGGAAATGGAATCTTAGGTCAGTCCCTGTACAGGGACATGAATTTTCCTGTTCTCTGCACTCTAAACTCTTCATACTCTCCGTTTCCTCCACATTCCCACCTCCTCCACTGAGCCCTCAACTGAGTCCCCCAGTCTCCAGCCCATGCCAGATTCTCTGGTTGTTACCATGTGAAAATGGGGCCCACTGTGATCAGGAGGTCCGATTCTCCAGAGCAGCTGGAAATCCAGGCCTCTGTAAATTCTCAAGATTTTTGAAACATTGGCAACTAATTATGACGATTTTTCTGCTTTTATTACTTTGCCTAATCTCTGTCTATGGACCATTTTCAACCCACCAGCCTTTAATTTTCCATCTCTGCTTTGGACTTTGTTCCTGTCCAAGAGCACTGCCCTGCTCCCTAGCTCTGTCTCTGTCATTTAGTTGCCAGAGCTTGCTTTGCATTTGTTTGTTTGTTTGAGACAGGGTCTTGATATCCTGGGTTAGCACAGAACGTCACTGATCCTTCTGCCTTGGCCTCCTGAGTGCTAGAATTACAAGTGTGTGCCCTGGAACTTGCTTCGGACCTTGATTCAACTCAGCTCTCTGCAAGTTTAAGTGTTTGTATCCACAACCCCTCCTAGTTGCGGGAAGTACTCTTTTTATCCACTGATCTGGTATAAAATATAGATAGCATGGCCAGTCACAACTTGGGTTTGGAATCAGATCAGAATTTGGAATCCTGGCTCTGTCACTAGTTAGGTGATGGGCAAGATTCTGTTTTCACTCATGGAAAAACAGGCATCATAATAGTTCCTACTTCCTGCAGTTGTGAGGATTAAATGAGGCAATATGTGATGTAATACTGTGTACCATGATTCCGGCCAGATGGTAAGAAACGTCGGCAATGGTGATACTTCCTCCCTGTAGCTTCTCCACAGGATATCTATCTGATTCATCTTCATTTTCCCAATGTTAAGTAAAACTTCACTGAATAATTTCATAAACAAATAGTCCCAGCCCTCTTTTCTCCAGCTCTGACTCACTACAGCTTGGGCCCCAAGGTTAATACATTCTGAAATCACTCCATTCAGAGTCACCTCATTCTCCTCAGAGAGAGGCCGCCAACAGAGGCCAAGGTGAGAACTGGTGGCCTAGGCCAAACCAGCCCCTTCCAGATACTGGGGTGATTATGGGAACAGCATGAGATTTCATAAATAAGTTCATTTTTCTGACTTCTCTGGACAAATAAGCTGTCCTGGCCCACATCCTCACACATGGGCCAGCAGTGTGGTGACCAGCAGCTTGGGGGCTGGGGCCGTGAGTGCACCTTCCAGCATTCAAAGGTCACGGGCCTAGGCCGAAGCCACAGGCTGTTTGTTACTCACTTCCGTCCTCTGGGGTTCCGCGTTGGCCCCTCCTGGCTGAAGGGCTGTACTTTACCACTCAGTCAATTCTTAACTTGATTTTGTCCAGTTTAGTGGGACAATATAACCTCACTGTAGACCTGGTAATTCCTGCCCAAGACCTCCATTTCCACAATTCTGTCATCAGTCTAGAATTAACCATTCGACCTATTTTGAATTGCTTATAATTTCATTTCTATGCATTATTTTCTGTATGCTTTCATTATCTTCTGTTGTCTTCTGTTATTACAAAGTCACTCTCAACTGTATTTTTAATTACTTAACTATCCACCCATTAAAAAGTGAAGTTCTTTGTTTTCATTATATTAAATAACACTGTAATAGACACTTCTGAGCACAATTCTGCTTATTATTTGATTAGCTAAACCCCTACAGGTGAAATTATTACAGCAAATGTATAAATAATTTCTGATTTTAGAGCCAGGTATGGTGGCACACTCCTGTAACCCCAGCACTCAGGAGACTGAGGTGGGAGGATCATTGCAAATTCGAGATCAACCTGGGCTACAAAGTGAGCCCAAGACCAGTCTGCACTGTGAGATTCTGTCTCAAAAAGATAATAATAATAATAATAATAATAATAATGACTTCTGATTTTGTGTGTGTGGTTTTGTTGTTTTAGGGTTTGTTTGTTTTTTGTTTGTTTGTTTGTTTGTTTTTGAGACATGGTCTCACTTTGTAGTTCAGGCTGGTCTTGAACTCACTATGTAGCCCAGGCTGGCTTCAAACTCACAGCAATCCTCCTGTCTCAGCCTCCCAAGGGCTAGGATTACAGGTATGCACCACTAAGCCTGGCAAATATTTTCTATAATAAAGGAAACTGGTAGTTTATATCCTCTAGAATCAGAAGTACAAATGTGACTAATGAGCAAAAAAGTTTTTACAATTTAGAAGCAGACATAAAGTTCAAGAGGCTAAAACCCAAATTTTCGTAGATAATTTCATAAAGACAGTCACATGGCTATCAATTTATACGATAGGCTTTTATTTTGGCATCCTGCCTCACATGAAATACTTTAGGTAGCTTTGTTGTTTGGTTTTCACCTCATACGCTTGCACCTGGCCTGCCCATCTCTTATCTGTATGGTCAACTATAGCAACTTGTAGGTCACAAGTAAAATTCCATTTTCTGGAACCTCTCAGAAAGCCAAGACTTGATTTAAAATTTAGAAAATAATAGATTTTAAAGAAATGAGTGTGAGTTCTAAATTGTTTTACTACCACAGAAAATTATATCCACTGTAGTTTTTGTTTTTGTTGTTTGTTTTGTTTTGTTTTTTGCAGTACTGAGGACTGAACTAGGGCTTCGTAAGTCCTGGACCACTGAGCTGCACCTTTGGTTCTGTATTGTAATTTTATTTGGAGACAGGGTCTTGCTCAGTTATACAGACTGGGCTCCAGCTTGCAATTTTCCTGGATGGGCTTCCTGAGTAGCAAGGACTAGATGTCCCCCTAAAGCCTCATGCAATCACAATCAGGGGCTTTTGAAAGGTGATTCGATTCTAGGGTGCTACGCCTAACTTGCTGTTAGAAGGTGGTGTCACTGGGGTGTGGCCCAAAGGGTTCATCATTGCTCTCGGCTTCTCTGGTCCTATAATGGGAGCAGCCGTCCTCTACCAGTCCCCTCTGCGTGCCACCCTGCCCTGGAACCAGTTGACCATCAACTGAAACCTCCACAAACTGTGAGCCAAAATAAATCCTCTTTTAAACTGTGGATTTTAGGTGCTGCGCTCCAGTAATGAGGAAAGTAACCCAGGTGCTGGGATTACAAGTGTGTGCTACCATGCCCGGCCTATTATGAAGTCTTATAACTTTCAGGGCATTGGTAAATTGCCTCATTTTACAGAGCAAGACGCTGAAGTTCAGGGTGTTGGATACTTCGCCCAAGTTAACACCATGGTACATTAGTAGAGAACTATGTATTAGCTGCTTATGGTTTGATAATTATGGCCCAACTGACTCAAATCCTTGGCCTTATCTAAGGCATCATACTGCCAGTAGACAATGGGAACCAGTTACCTTTGAGCTCCTGTGAAAACTTGCACAGTCCACTGCTATTAAACAGCACATCACATCTGATATATTTAGCCCTCAAATGAGATTCTCTAGGACAGAAATCATAATTTACTCATCTCCAGTGTCTTTCTAATGTATAGTACAGTGCCTAAAACAAAGATACAGAATGAACAAGAGGGAAAAAATACTGAAAACAGAACCAGGGAGTCCTCAAAATGGGGATGAGCCTTTAAAGACCTTCATGGATAAGGACAAATTGCTTTCCAGAAAGTTTATATAAATCCATATTCTGACAACCAGTAGTATATGAGACACCTCTTATCATACACTTATTAGTATCAACATCCCTACCAACTTCCAAGAACCACTATTGTTAATCTGATCAATGAAAATGTCTTGTAGGTGTCTGAATTTGTATGCCTTTTGTATTTAAGGAAGATGAGCACTTCAAATTTTTAAATTGCTTTTTATAAATTTATTTGAAAATCATTATAGGCTATCTCTGCACATGTGTTGTTCTAGTAAATTCTAGCACTTGTAGGTTTGTCTGATGGCTGCCATTATTGAGACACAGAACTATGCAGTCCCCACAGCCTGACTCCTGCTGTCCCTGTAGCCACACAGCCCCGCTCTTCCCAACAGCCCTCCCCGTTCAAACTGCCGATCTCTCCCCTGAGACTTCAACCATGTCATGTAAATGCACTCAAGCAGTCTGTAAGCTCTGGGGATCAGTATTTTACTTAGCATAATTCCTTGGAGATTTATTCCAGTTTTTGCGTGTATAAGTAATTCTTTTCCTTTTATCACTGGATATTATTCCCTGTACCACAGTTTGCTTGATTATTCACAGTGAAAGATAGTTCTTTTTTTTTTTTTCAGTTTTTGATTATTATAAATGAAGCTGGTATGAATATTCACATACAAATTATTTTGTGAATATGGCTTTTGTTTCACTGGGGTAAATGCTCAAGAATGCAATTGTAAGGTCACATGGCATTAAGTGCATGTTTATTTTTCATAAGAAACTGCCAAACTGCTTTCTGGAGTGACTGTACCATTCTACACTCTTAGCAGCAATGTGTCATGATCCTGTTTCTCTGCATTCTCCAGCAACAGTGTTATTTTTATGACTTTAACCATGCTGATCCATAATGCTATTTCCATAATCATTAATAACATTGAACATCTTTTCAAGTGTTCATTTGGCATATGTATATCTTCTTTGGGAAAGATACCTTTTTATATTTTTTGCTCAATTTTTCTAATTGGATGGTTTTATTGCTTAACCTGATAAATCAAACTATCTCATTGCTATCTGAGTTCACATTTCTTTAATATTTAGTGTGAATGAGCTGTTTTTTGTCATTTATATTTCCTTTTTAAACATCATGGAAGCCGGGCGTGGTGGCGCACACCTTTAATCCCAGCAGTCAGGAGGCTGAGGTAGGAGGAGCGTTGTGAGTTCAAGGCCAGCTTGAGCTACATAGTGTGACCTCGACTGAAAAAACTAGGGCCAGGAGTTTGGTCCTGTCTAGCAGGCGCCAGGCTGTGAGTTTAATCCCCAGTGACACACACACAAAAAATAAATAAATAAACGTCATGGGATGATTAAATACATTTGAATTTCTTTCGTCATTACATAATGGTGGATTTCTCTTTCCAATAAGACTTTAAACATAGCACATCAGTTATTTCAACAGTTGTTCTGCAATTTTAGTTGATTGAAAACAGTTTTAAGTGGTATCAGGGCTGGTGATATAGCTCAGAGGCATAAGTACCTGCCTAGCAAGCGTGAGGTCATGAGTTTGATCCCCGGTACAAAAAAAAAAAAAAAGAAAGAAAAAAAAGGGTAGAGTCATCCAGGTTTACTTTTGGGGTAGGCATCTTTTGGATTTACCCAGTTTTATCAGTATCTGGCTGACACAGACTTCTTGGCTTACTTACCTAAATGGTCATTCATTTTTGTTAAATTTTTTGTGCAATTAAATCTGATTACTTTGATCCTCAATAATACAGAGTTGTGATATTTAGGTGGTTTATCTTATATTTCCCTGACAGTACAGGAAGCAAATGTTAGACTCTTGTTGACCCAAAGCTTTCTAAGAAAATGCTTTAATACTTCTAATTCTCCTGTGTCTTTTTCTGCTTATTGATATAAATTATATGTGACCTCTGAAACACCAGTTGACTTGTTTTCCTCTTTGTATCATCAAATTCACCAGAGCTTTCCTCTCTGAGAATTCTCAAACAACTTTCGTCAGCCATACGGGATGGAGTCTGTGTCCATAGCAAAACTTCAATGTGTCAAATGACAGCTACGAATGTCCTTATGTTCTTGAAATCCTTCCCAAATCAGTGTTGGGGGAAAAAGAAGCATTGACTTTTCTCTTGTTTGCTTAGCTGTGACAGTGGATGAGGAAAGACTCCAGGTCTGGGTGAACTGACTCTAGGTCATTTTCACGTGGCTGTTATTAAACAGCAGAGGGGCTCTGGTGAATGGGTCCCATTTTGTCACCAAATTTTTTACAGGAGTGATTTCTCCTGGCTGCCTCCATATTCTCAACTGTTGAAGCTCATTTTTTTTTTTTTTTATTCAACTTCAAGTACTTTAAAGGTCACTGAGGACCTCTGGACTGACATTTTCAGTCACTGTCCTACTTCACCTTTCCACAGAATTTGACGCTGTGACTATCCTCTGCTTTGTGAAATATTTTTGCCCTCTTCAGTAACCTAATCCTTTTTGATTTCCCCAACATCTGTCTGATACACTGGTCACAGTTTCTCTGGCTGGACGAACACTTACCAAGTGCATCCATCTGCCAGCAATGGAACACCAGCTGAACGGCTTAAACAATAGAAATTGTTTTCCTGTGAGCTACAAGTCCCGAATGAGGATATCAAGTGTGTCGGCTTCTTCTGAGGGTGATGGTAAGGACCGGATCTGTTCCAAGGCTCCCTCCTTGGTTACTGAGTGCCATCTTGTCTTCCCTCTATGTGTGTTTCTCTCTGCAAATTTCCACTTCTTGAATTCGGGACCACCCTAAGGACCTCATGTTAACTTGATTATCTCTGTAAAGACTCTGCTTCCAAATAGAGTAACTTTCTGGGGTCCTGGAGTTTAGAATTCAACACATGAATGGGGAGGAGGTTGTAATTTAACCTTTCATGCACAGTCAATTACAATCACCTAGTATGCCATCTCGGTTGTCCAGTGTAGAACTTTGGTAAATACGCTCCGTCTTTCTGCGAATGTGTCCACTCCTTACATGGCTCTTATCTCTTGCTTTCCCTTTTTTCTCCTAGTCTCCTCCAACCTCTCTAGCCTCTCCCTGGCATCCATTTATGCGCTCTTCTTCCTCATCTCCCTCTTCGTCTGCCACGGTTTTCCATGTCCCATTCAAGCCACTGCAGTCCCCCATCCTGCTCCCCTGATAAACTCATCCACACAAGTATTTCAACTAACAAACGTCCTTATGCCCGTCCACCCAGGCCTCTTCTTAGAGATGTGCAGTTGATTGTCTACTGCTTACTTGAACATCCAGCTGCTCCACAGACATCTCAGATTCAACCTGTGAGCCCATGAACTTACTAACCGTCCATCCTCCCACCTGGTATCCTAAACCCACTCAACTTCCTACGTCCCCCATTTTGTGAAGGATGCCTCTGACACTTAGATCTCACTTCCTTCCCTAATTTCCATCGAAAGCCAAAGCGGGTCACTTCTACTGCTTAAATAGCTCTTAAATGCATCCTGTCCTCTCTGGTTGCCACCATAACTGACCTCTGAGTCAGCTCTCTCTTGCTCTAACTTTTGCTCCAGCACCTAATGTGGCCTTCAGTTCCCTTTAAACCCTCTTTTCCAGTATTTGTTTTCATTATGATCAGAGTCACTCCCTGGGGGCTGGCCTTGTGCTCAGCCACTGCCAGTTTCAGGTCAGCCCCTGTGAGTACAACCTGGTAGCTGTCCTGCCTGCCTCAGAGGACACTGAACCCTTCAGCTGGAAAAAAAAAAAACAAATTTCTCCATTCTAGTTCTAGAAAAGTCATTAAGTAGTTGTGTAATCTTAAATTACTTCCCCTCTGTTTCTTAATATTAATAGTAACAACAAAATAACTAATAATAATTACTGAGCATTTACCAGAACAAAGTTTTGAGTACTTCAGGTGGGTTATCACATTAAAACCTCACAACCAGCTTATTGACATGCCACTACCATACCCATTTTTGAAAAAAAAAAACAATTAGAAATTGAATTTGACTGATTAAGCAGGAGGATCAGAAGCTCAAGCCCACGCAGGGCAATTTCATAATTTAGACCCTGTCTCAAAATAAAAAATAAAAAAGATATAGTTCAGTATGAACCCCCTGTGTGCAATCCCCAGTATGGGGGGGGCGGCTACTGAGACTGAGTGAGTTATGGGTAGAGGGTGCATATTTTGAAGAGGAGTCCAGACATGAAAAAGTTAAACACTAAGGGCTAAAACCCTAACATGGAATCCCACAAATTATGAGTGACCACATTCTACTAAACAGTTCTAGGAAAGGCAGCATAATTATTGGTTTCTTTTTTTTTAATGTCTGATTTTATTTTTTAGTCTGCACACGATTCAATTTCAAAATCACTCAGTAGAAAATAAAAGCCACCTATATTTTTTATTAACATTCTGCTCATACATGTATCAAGTATAAAAGTGGTAGAATTGGATAGTCTCCTTTTTTCACTCTTAGGCTAAACACATTATGAATAGTTCTATAACAGAATTTTTAATGATTGCATATTTCATTATGGATGATCCATCATGAACCAATAACTTATTTTTAGACATTTAAGTTATTGGTAATTTTTTTCTATTAGAAACAATGTGAAGAAAAAGATCCATCACTAAAATCTTACAGACATGTTATTAAATTCTTAGGACAAATTCATAAAAGATAAAGTGTTTTGTTAAAGGGTATATGCATTTGAAGGGCTTCCTATACATTTTGCCAGATTACTGTCTAGAAAGATTATATCATCAGCAACAAACAGTAAGGATTCCTCTCTTCTTAGCAACAATGGAGCATTCTTGCCTGCTTTTTTGATGTAATATTTGCCACTTAGAGAAAAAAATGAAGGTTCACTGTTTTGATTTGCACTTATTTTATTTCTGATAAGACTGAATATTGTCTGTTAGTATTTGTTGGTTCATAATCAACTTTCAGGCACTGAAACAAAAAGAATCTTAATAAGATCTGATTCTATACAGCTTTTCAGGCAGTGCCAGCATAATTAAGTAATATTACCTCTGCAGCAGTTCTACAAAAATGACAAATTCTGATACATATATATCAAAGATGATCAGATAAGACAAGACAAGATATTAATTTCTAAATTCCGCTGAAGGAGACAAGAATCTTTATCTGGAAACAAAAACAGCAAAGCTATTTCCCAAGCCAGCAAATGCTTGGTAGGAGAGTTTGACTTTCAAAGAACAGTACTAATAAGAAATCATGACTGACCCCAGCTGCAGCCTTGCAAAAGAAGAGCGGGTGTGGCTTCCCCCAGGAAGTTCCTGCCCTGGGAACTTGCCACAACAGGAAGGAATCTTATACTCAGAAAGGCTGGCAAGAAAGGCTGGCAATTTTAGGTCTACTCTATATTAGCGGTGTGACCTTCAATGCGTTCTTTAGCTTCTTTAGCTCATCTGTAAAACGTGATGATAATGTCTGTTGGAAAACCACTCTGAAGATTAAAATTCAGTGCAAATAACACTAGTAAAGTACACACAGCACATCACGCATGGTCAGTACACAAAAGCTGATTGAAGTATTGTACCTGTTTCCACTACCCCACCCTCCTCAGAATCTCCCACAGCCTCTTTGTGACTCATCTGAGTTTTGTATTTTCTCCTTACAGTCATTCCTTGGTACTCATGGGGAATTGGCTCCAGGACCCTGTGAACACCCGAGTCTTGGATGCTTAAATCCTTTATATGAAACAGAGCAGTATTTGCAAATATCTGTATACATCCTCCCACATGCTTTCCGCCGTCACTAGAATATTTATAAGACCTAATGAAATGTAAATGCTATGTAAATAGTTGTTACAATGCATTGGTTAGAGAATGGTGACAAGAAACAAAAAGGTTCAGTACTGACACAGCCAGGCTGGTTGACCCCACAGATGGGGAGCCCACTGGTACAAAGGAGCACCCGTGCCCCTCTTCTTCCTTTCCTTCGACCTTTCTCCTTTCCTGTTCTCTGGTCCCTCCACCCTTGGGCCAAGCCGAGCCTGAAATACTAAAACCTCTTCCTCCTGTCATACGGCAAGTTTTGTGCAGGCATTTAAAAATCTCCTAATTCCTCACTTAAAAACCAGTGACTGTAAAACATTCCATATTCAAACAAGTTTACCAAGCCAAAACTAACCATTTAAAACACACACACACACACACACACACACACACACACACACACACCCCTGCCAATAAACTGATTTTGGCACCTCAAATAATTCTCACCTTCTGGGGGCTAAAGATCTCTAGGATGAAATGAATAAATAAGCAAATAAGTCAACAAACGAACAAACAAGGCTGCCTACTCCAGCAGCCATGGAATCAACCCAGAGTGTGCGCCCCAGGAGGGCCGGACTTCCTGCTGCAGCCTAAGTCTCCCAGTACAGATCCTTCCCTGCCCCAGGGCTTCTCCCTTTGCGCGTCTCAACAGACTTGCGGGCCCTGAACGTACCTTAGGGCCTTCAGCCTCAGCCTCCCACTGAGGTCCCATCCCATCACAGCCTCGCAAAGAGGGAAGAGCAGGTCACTCACCATCCCAGACCCATCTCCGTGGCTCCTGCGGCGCCCGTCGGGAAGGAGTCTGAATCAGCGCTGGCGCAGAAGGGAGCGGAGCGCGCGCCTTCCTCCGCTGGGACCCACACGCTGTGCACTTTCTTGAAGAAGAGCGGTTCCTCTTTTCACTCAGGCTTTTGCCCACACTTGAGGAAGACTTTTTAACCCTTTTATTTGCTTTTCAAAATATGTTGACCCTCTACCAGGAGCCTAGCAACTCTCACTAAGCCCTTCAGGGGATTTTTAGATTACTTAGATGACCCCTCCCTGCAGAGATTAAATTGAGGTAGTTTGCAACAATTATTTACATTCCACAGCAGCTAGTAGGGGAAGGATTTATATTTGTGCCTGACATATGTTAATTAAGAGTAAATAGCCTTTTCTTTCCTGTGTGCCTTTACTAGCAGTAAAATGTGATTGCTAGACGATAGTAAGTTGAACCTGTGAGCTTCAAAGATACAGAAATTTAAGTGAAGCATCACCATGTCCCGCTGCTGGGAAAGATTGCCCAGGTAATACAACTGTCTGGGAGGCTTCTTTGCCCTAGGGCCCAGGGCTGCAGTTCCCTAAGTCATTTGTTGCCTTGTCTATCTCCAGAGGTGATCTCCTCCACAGAGAAATCTTCTAATTACCAACTCACCTTTTTTATGTATGCCTCTTTGACGAACAAAAGCAGTAGTGTATTACAGAGTTATGCCTCCTTCTTTAAACATTCCTGTTACAACAGCTTATAAATGTCATAGAAACAAAGTTCACGAGATACTGGGGAAGGTAAAACTGCGTGCCAGTTTGAGGGTGGATAGGCTGGTTAAATTTGTCTTCTACTCTCCAGATGGCATCTACCTGCCTTGGAGCTGGGTCAGGGACACCTTGAGGATCTTTATCAAATAGGAATAGAAGGGATGCCTTTATCTCCTTTTTGCATAGTTGGTAGCTCAGTGTCAATGTCTCTAACACTACAAGGCTAGAGACAGCTCAGTGGTTCCTGAGTTCGATTCCCAGTGTAAAAAGGTTTCATAGCCTCACATGTGGCTTTTTACACTACAGACATGGGCAACTCAATGCCAAAGCCCCTTACTCCTTTGCAATGCATTCTTAGGCACTGGAAGATGTTGACCCTTCCACGTTAAAAAGAGCCGTTTGATATTTCTCTGCACGTGTGTGTGGCCTGCCTACCTCCTAGAGTCAAAATGGAATGCAGAGGGAAGTATTAATTATGATCTTCTTTTACAACTAGAGGCATACTGTAAAAAGGAGGAAAAATGGAAAAAGCTATCTTATGTTCAGAGTTTCTTTGTACTGAGGAATATTCCTTATTTATATTTTAAATGTAAATGTGAGCCACAGGAAAACTCAGCACCTCAGACCCTTAAGGCATTTACTACCCTGGAGCCCTGAGGTTGCTCCTTCCAAACCTTCGGAACCTGGAAACAAAACAGCCTTAATCAAATCTACACCCACCATTACTGAACCTAAATTTCCCCCTACTTGCCCTTCCAGTCTTAAGGATTAGGCTTCTAGCCCAGTGTATGTAGGCCTCTACAGTGACATACTCATCCTCAGCTGAGTTTATGAAAGCTTCTCAAAGCTAATATCCTTTAGAGGAGATACATGGACAATTTGGGACTTCCAGAATTCATGTGCCTTTTTCTCTCAGGGACTTAAAATAGATTCAATTCGACTTCGGAAGATTTTCAGATGACCCTTACAAGTACATTGAGGTCTTTAGAGGACTTACACAGATCTATGAACTAGATTGGAATGATGTAATGTTATTCTTAAATCAGACATAAGACTTCTAGTGAGAGACAAGCAGCATTACAGGCTGCTATAGCATTTGGAGATAAATACCATGCTGTTAATTTTAAAAGCCCAGAAGACAGACAGCCAAGGGAACTAGCAATTCCCACCGGATCACAGGCAGTCCCTATGCAAGACCCCTTCTGGGCTAACAACCAAGTGGGTGATTGGAATAGGAAACATTTTCAAACATGTATTCTTGAAGGTCTAAGAAGGGCAAAAACCAAGCCTTCTAGTTATTCTAACTTGTCAGCTGTTTTTCAAGAGAAAAAAGAAAAGACCCCTCTGACTTCTTAGATCATTTATTAGAAGCACTAATAAAACATATGTAAAAATTTTTATTTTATTTATTTTATTTATTTATTTATTATTTAAGTGATAAAAAAGAAAAAAGACATATATAACAAAGACAACAAGCAAAAGAGACAAACAAACGACTAGAGTAAATACACAATAGTAACATTGCAGGTTTACAAAACCGGATGATAGAAACTTGACAATGGTTGCAATATTGTGTATCGTTATCTTTAAAATGGTTATTTACATTAACAGATATAGACATGTAAAATTGATCTAATCATATGAGTATTAATTGTTCTTTCTCAATAACGAATACATTCAACAGTGTGTTCATTTTAGTTATCTTACATATACATATATACAGGTTTATATCTTTTCCGCTTTCCTTTTCTCTTTCCACCTTTTCCCTTCCCAATTACTTTTGCTCTTTGAGCTGTACCCTTCCAGAGTGTTTATTATAGATTTTGGATCATATATACTTTTCCGTTTCTTACACTAGGGAGACAATATGGTATTTACACATGTGGGTTTGATTTATCTCACTTATGAGTATGATCTCAAGTTGTGACCATTTACTTACAAAAGTCTCAGTGCAATCTTTCTTAATAGTTGAGTAGTACTCAATTATACAAAAATACCACATCTTTTTTATCCATTCCTTGATTGATGGGCACTTGGGTTGTTTCCAAGATCTGGCTATTACAAATTGGGTTGCTATAAACATGGGTGCACAGATATAACTGTGGTATGATGTTTTCAATTCTTCTGGGAAAATGCCCAGAAGAGGGATAGCTGGATTGAATGGGATCTCTAATCCTAGCTTCTTGAGGAATCTCCACACTGACTTCCACGGTGTCTGCACCAGTCTACACTCCCGCCAACAGTGGAGAAGAGTTCCTTTCTCCCCACAGCCCCTCCAGCATTTGTTGTCGGTTGATTTTTTAACCTTGACCATTCTTTCTGGAGTGAGATGGAATCTCAGCATTGTTTTAATTTGCATTTCCCGAATGACCACTGATGCTGAACATTTTTTCATGTATTTATTTGCCATTTGTATTTCTTTCTCTGAGAAGTGTGTATTCATCTCAGTTGCCCATTTATGTAAAAAATTTTTTAAAAAATACATTGACCTAGGGTTTTTTTGTTTGTTTGTTTGTTTTTGGTACTGGGGATTAAACTCATGGCTTTGTGTTTACCAAGCAGGCACTTATGCTGCTGCTCTAAATCCCCAGCCCACATAGACCTAGGTCTACACACACACACACACACACACACACACACACACACACAAATATGTTAATATATATATATATATACATATATATATATATATATATATATATAATGTATGTATAAACAACCAGTGGCTTGAGTGCTGGGCAGCATGTTAAGGTGAGGCTAAAAATCCCTTTTGAAGATTTCCCTCCCTAGGAAAAAAAACAACTAAAAAGAGAAGAAAATCTCTGTAGCTACAAGATAGAACAGACGAATTTACAGATTTTGATAAGTCAGTAAACAGTGCGACTTATAATGGGTGAGAACCCAGCGTGGGTCCATTTCTGCCAGTCAATCTGTACCCATGAGGTGATGAAGGATGAGATGGGCCTGGTGCAGGAGAGTTTTCTTCCCAGGAGGCCACGCGGCCGGGAAGGACAAGCAGTCTACTGTCTTTCCCCAGCTCTCCCCTACCACAGCCTAAGGTCACTGTGATGAAAGACAGCATTCTGAAGAGAAGCCTGGAAAAAAAAAAAAAGCAGCATTACGAAATCTAATAGATGAACCTGAGAAACACAGACGTCATCAAGCAGAAATCAACAACAGAAAGAACGTTGAGCTTTAAAGCCAGTTAGACATGCAGACAAAAGATTGCATACTTGTTGCAAATTAACTTTGCCCAGAATGATAAGAAAAAGATTATTAGTAGTAAAACATCTAAATTATTTTAATGAAGTTTGACAATAATATGATATCATATGCACTAACTGCAACAGGGAAGCAAAGTCAACAAATTATTCATTTTCAAATTAAAATATAGAACACTGATTCTTGTGTCAATGCTGATAATTTCATCTATATTTGAACATACTTTTAAAATACATAAAGTTAGAGATGTTGATCGGCAATCCAGCATGAGGCCTACCACCAAAATTTAAAAAAAAGAAAAAGAAAAAAGACAGGTGAAGGTAGCAAAATACAGTGAAAATGATTATATACCTTCCAAATTACTGCTGAGCAGGAGTGCAAGTATAACGGTATTTATCATTAAATGACTCATTAGATAGAAACTGACACCCCTTGACAAAGCAGAACAAACACAAAGATCAATCTAGGTAAACCCCATGTTACGATTTAGATCTAAAATGTCTCAAATTCTCCTGCGTATGGAAGATAATCGGGTGATGGAGTGCCTTGCTCATCAGTGGTTTCATCCATTGAGTCTGTGGCTGGACTTGCTGTTAGACAGTGGGCCTGCTTGGAGGTGTGTGGCCTGAGGCCTGATCTGAAGGCGTGTCCCTGTCTCTGGCTCTTCCTCCTGCTCTCTGCTTTCTGCCTGACGTGGGTTGAGTGCCTCTGCCATCCTGTTTCTTTGGAGCCTGCAGAATATGAATGAGATCCATGAGATGAAACAAACTTCTCCTTCAGATTGTGAGTGTTGGATGTTGTGTTTCAGCAATGAGGAAAATAATTTAACACCCCTTATGTTGTAAATGTTAAGGATGTGGAATAAGTTTTCAGCTTTTCAGTATCAATATATACTCTAATTTTTATTCAAGGTAGAATAATCATTTTCATAAGTTATAACTGTTTTAACAGTCGTTGTATAATATATTAATAACACATCAAGTAGATAACATTAGGATAAAGTTATCTCCCTGTCAGACAATTTATACTTTTAGTGTTTTTATATTCTTAACAGTTTTGTAATTAGTGTATTTATAGGTGAGTTCTTAGTATCCATTTCTTACCCAAAGATGCAAAGAAGTTATCCCAAAACTTAGGTGCTCAAAATCCCAATTTTTTATCAGTACCTGTCTGCATGTATTCATGGTGGAGAGCTGGCACACACCCATGACACATTTGAATTCTTGTCACAGCTTCTTGCTCCTTCATGCTACCCTCTCCCTCCATGTCTTCTTCTCCTTCCCACTTGCAAAAGATCTAGCTCTCTGTTTCCTATTATTCATTTTTTATTTTGCTATTAAGCTTATTTATACTTGGGATTCTCAGACAAGAGAAACCATTCAATATTTAAGCTTGCATGTCTGATTCATTTAACTTAATATTAGGGACTCAAAGTGCATCCATTTTCCTATAAATGATTCGAGTTTATTACTCTTTGTGACACAGTAGTACTCTATTTATATAAATACCACATTTCCTTGATCCATTCACCTGTTGATGGTAACATAGGCCACTTCCAAGAGTTAACTATTATGAATCACGCTGCACTAAACATGGGTATGAATGCATTACTATGATATGATGTCTTTATTTTTTATGTTTTTATATATTTAGGTATTAGTCCTCTGAGGAGTAGTTGGCAATTTTTTTTTCCATTTGATAGGTTGCCTCCTCACTCTGCTAGCTATTTTCTTTGTTCTGGAAAAAAAAAAAACTTCTTTAAGTTGATATAATCCCACTTGATGATTCTTGATGTCATTTCCTGTGCAATTGGGGTTCTATCCAGAAGGTCCTTGCCTATAATTATGACTTCAAGAGTTCTACCTACTTTATCTTTTAGCAGATTAAGTGTTTCTGTTTAACATTTGGATCTTTGAACCATGTTGATTTTACGGTGAGATATGGTTCTAGTTTCACTCTTCTGCATGCAGATAGCTATAATATTCCCAGCACCATTTCCTAAAGAGGTGATTTTTTCTTCAGTGTATGTGTGTGGTCCCTTTTTCAAAATCAAGTGGCTGAACATGTCTGGGATTGTTTCTGCATCCTTTATTCTATTCTTTTGATCCACGTGTCTG
Organism: Dasyprocta punctata; assembly: GCA_004363535.1. Classification (NCBI taxonomy): domain Eukaryota; kingdom Metazoa; phylum Chordata; class Mammalia; order Rodentia; family Dasyproctidae; genus Dasyprocta; species Dasyprocta punctata. The sequence continues at coordinate 15,232 of RJWM01009443.1, read as the reverse complement.
TTTCTGTGCCAGTATCATGCTGTTTTTATCACTGTAGCTTTGTAATATACCTTAAAATCCAGGATTGTGATACCTCCTGCTTTGCTCTTATTGCTCAGGATTGATTTTGCTATTCTGGGTCTTTCATTGTTCCATATGAATTTTAGAACTGTTTTGCGAGAAACGATGTTGGTATTTTGATTAGGATTACATTAAATTTATGTATCATTTTGGAAATATGGCCATTTTGACAATGTTGGTTCTGCCTCCAGGTACAGGAGGTCGTTCCATTTTCTGATGTCCTCTTCGATGTCCTCTTTCAGTATACTGTAGTTTTCATTGTAGAGGTCTTCTACTTTCTTGGCTAGGTTAATTCGTATTTAATTTTTCTTGATAATATTATGAATGATATTGTTTTCCCAATTTCTTTTGGTGTACATGAATATCATTGATTTTTGTTTGTTGATTTTGTATCCTGTTACACTGCTGAATTTGATTATTAATTCTGTGAATCTTTTGGTGGAATTTTTTTGGATCTTCTATGTAAAGGCTCATGCCATCTGCAAATAATAATAATTTGACTTCTTTCTTTCCTATCTCTTTTTTTTTCTCTTTCCAGATTGCTCTTGCTATTATTTCAAGTATTATATTGAACAGGCATGGTGATAGTGGATATCTTTGTCTTGTTTCTGATTTCAGAGGAAAAGCTTTTAGTTTTTCCCCATTTGATATGATGTTTGTCACTGGTTTGTGTTGAGTGTGTTTATCAGATTGAGATAAGTTTCTTCTATACTTATTTTCTCCAGGGATTTTTTTTCCCATCATGAATGGATGTGGATTTTGTTTAAGGCTTTTTTTTTCCTTAGTCTATTGAGACAATCTTGTGATTTTTTTCCTTGTTTGTGTTTATTTGATATATTACATTTATTGATTTGCATATGCTGAATCACCCTTGCATGCCTGGGCTGTCATACTTAGTTATAACATGTGATGTTTTTCTATTCATTGCATTGTTTCCCAGAATGTTATTGGGGATTTTTGCCTATATGTTCCTTAAAGAGACTTTTTCTTTTTTTGTTGGGTCCTTGTCTGTTTTTGGAATTAGGCTAATTCTAGTTTCCAGGAATGGCTTTGGGAATACTCCTTGTCTTCAATTTCATGAGTTCTAGGAGTACTGACAACATATCCTGAAAATCTTGTAGTATTTAGTAGTCGGTTTATTGCATTCTGTACTTTTCTTAGTAAGTTTATTGTTTTATTATTATTATTGCTCTCTCAATTTCATTGCCTATTATGTGTTGTTGGTAGTTATTATGTCTTCTTAATTTCATTTAGGGTAATTCATATTGTCCATGAATCTATTCATTTCTTCTAGATTCTCAGGTTTGTTGGAGTACGGTTTTTCATAGTAGTTATTAATAATGTGGATTTTGATAGTAAGCCTTGTGATCTTTCTTTTTTTCTTACTAATTGCATTGGTGTGGGTGCTTTCTTTCCTGTTTTAGCTTTAGCTTGTCTAAGGGTGTGTCTAATTTGTTTATGCTTTTAAAGAACCAGCTGCTTGATTCACTGATACTTTGTTTTATTTTTTTTCAGGAGGGGTTAAGTTTCAATTTTGTTAATTTCTCCTCTGATTTTTATGATTGCCCTTCTTGCACTTGAGTTTGGACTGTTCTTGTTTTTATAGTTTCATGAGGCTCATCAGTAAGTATTTATTTGTATTCCCTCTTTTTCTACTATGAGTATTCTCAACAATAAATATTTCCTCAGCAATAAATGAAGCCAGCACTGACTTTGTTGTGTCTCATAGGCTCTGGTATGTTGTATTGACATTATTGTTGATTCTTGGAATTGTTTTATCCATTTCTCGATTTCTTCTGTGGCTCACTCAATGTTGAGGAGTATGTTATTTAATGTCCAGGTGTTTGCAAAAATTCTGGGGTTTCTTTTGTGGTTGATTTCTAGTTCTAGTGCACTATGATCTGATAATATACATAGGACAATTTTGACTCCTTTGTATTTAGTTAAGCAGGCTTTGTGGACTTGTGTGCAGTCCATTTTGGAAAAAGTTCCATGTGCTACTGAGAATAATGTGTATTCTGTTGTAGTAGAGTAGAACACTCTGTACATGTCTATTAGGTCCACGTGTTCAAATGTGTAGTGCAGCTTGGTTTTGTTGTTGTTGTTGTTGTTGCTAATTTTTTATTTAGTTAATCTATTTCTCTGTGAAAGGTATTGAGATCACCTACAACATGATTGTGTTGATGCTTATTTGATCTTTTATTTCTAGCAGTATTTGTTTTATGAAGTTAGATACACTGATATTTGGTACATATATATTTACAATTGTTATCTCTACTTGTTGAATTTTTCCCCTTAACTAGCATATAGTGGACTTCTTTGTCTCTTCTGATAAGTTTTAGTTTGAAATTTACTTATTTTAAGAATAAAACTACTACCAATAAATTGCTTTTGGTGTCCTGGTACATGATTTTTCCTCTATGAATTTCTTTTTGAATGCTACAAAGAATAGGGTTTTGCTTTTGGTCTAGTCTGACAATCTGTGGCTTTCAATTGTGGAGTCGAGGCTATTTACATTGAGTTATTACTGAAAAGTATTGACTTATTCTTATCATTGTGTTCTTTTTCTGTTGTTGACTCCTTTATTTTTCCCTTTTTTTAAAAAAAAACTATTCACCTTACTAGATGTACTCATTTTATCTGATATTTTGACTCTGTTGGCTTCAGTATCTCTGTCTAGATATTCTTGAGTACTTTTGGAGTGTTGGTTCAGTGTTCATGAATCTCTTAAGGTGTTGTTTTTCTCATGAAAGGTACTTATTTCTCTAATATTAAATATGATTTTGCAGGATATACTAGTCTGGGTTGGAAGTTGTTTTCATGTAGGGTATAAAACTCCAAGTTATCCTGGTCTTTAAATTTGGTGTTGAAAAGTCTGATGTAATCCTAGTTGGTTTGCCTTTATAAGTGAATTTTTGCTTTTCTCTGACAGCCTTTAAAGTTCTGTCCTTTTGTTGGACATCTGGGACTTGACCTATGATGTATCATAGGAACCTGCTTTTTGTGTTGTAATTATTTGGCATTCTGTAAGCCTTGCTTACTTGCATGCTCAAACATTTTCTGCTGTTATTTCTATGAAATGCAGTGTTTTCTGAACTTGAAACATATGAACTTGAAACATTTTCTGCTATTATTTTTATGAAAAGATTTTTTAAAATTCTACGTGTGCTGTCTTCTATTTTCTCTTTAACTCCAATTACCCTTGGGTTAGTCTTAGTGTCATCCAATAGTTGTTTGATGTATTTTTTTGTTTTCTTATCTTTTTTAAGGTTTTTCTGAGTAAATCATCATGTGATTCCCACTTTGCTCTTGATTTCCAAAACCCTATCTTCACATTAGCCATATCTGCTGATTATTAATTCAAAGAGGTTTTTATCTCTGGGATTTCTGCTTGGCACATTTTTGTGCAGTTTATTTTGTGTAGAGTGCCTTTTTGTGTGTACTCTTTTTGTGTAGTAAATTCATCATTCATGTTTTGAACAGTTTTGGTCAACTCTTCCAATTTTTTTATTGTTTGCCTCATAACTACACTACATTGGTCTGTTTGTATGATAGTCCCACTATCATGTGAGTTATGTCCTCTTTGAACTCATTGAGTTTCTTTGTTTCCTCCAGTCATCGCATGCAGATCATCTATCTGGTGTTTTCTTTCCTCTACAGTGGTGTCCCCTGAGTCTACTTAGGAAGAGTTGGGAGTGTTTGCAGGTATTCCGTTGCCTTGTTTTTCCATGGTCTGTCTGTGTGTGTGCACACGAGCACACTAAGGGTTGAGGTCAAATAAAGAGAGTTTGTTCTTGATATGAGAATATCTTTAGTTAGGTTCTATTTTCTATGGTGTATTCTTGGCTTTATTTGTCAGGAGGTACTCTTTACCATTTCAACCTATTCAACTGAATTGTGTTGGACCCTGCCACTGTATTGCAAGAAGAGAATTTCTCCTGGATGAACAGTGTCAACAGATCCAATCATACATCAATTAAAAACACTAAAACATTTGGCCCTTTTGCCAGTACCCCTTACAGGTTGTTCTATGAAACTGCTCTTCGCAGACTGTGTGGGATGTGGAGCAGGGGCAGATGGATCCAGGAAGGCGGAGGGGCATTTCACTAGCAAAAGTGAGAGAAGTAAGAGAAATGCCTGTAGGTAAAGAGTAGACAGGATGCTGGACTGTGTTGGAATTGTTTCATAGTTTGAGGGGACTTAAAAAAATATTTGTGTCTGTAAGAGGTATGCAGATGGGTGAATGAGTATTTAGAGATCGACAGAGTCTATTGGAACTGGTTAATATATTTCTAGGTAGTTTTGTCTGAGCCCTATAACCCAAATTTTGTTAAGAATTATCCTGACATGGCCTTGAATGGTATTATTTCATTTAGAGCATGACTTACTTGTTATTCTCTAATGCACTTATACAGGCTTCCTATTACAGCTATTCCATTAGATGGATAAGAAGGAGAAGGAGGGTAAAGAGGTGAGATAATGAGGAAGACAGGAGTAGAAAGAATAAGGAAGGAAAACAGTCAAAAAATGCAGGAAAGAAACACTAAAACAGAGAGCAAGTCAAAGGAAGAAACCTTAAAAATTAAAGTACAGCCAGATGTGGTGCTGTATACCTATAATCCTAGCATCTGGGAGGCTGAGACAGGAGGATGGTTGTAAGCTTGAGGCTAGCCTGGGTTACATAGTGAGTTCAATGTGAGTCAGAACTACATAGTCAGACCCTGTCTCAAAAACAAAAAAGAAAAAGAAAAAAGAAAATTAAAGTACAATGAACAAACAACAGCAATAAAGAAGTAATAACCAGAAAAAAAATCTGTAAGAAAAAAATGAATACAGAAAAAAAAAGTCCAAGATGACCCAAATTAAATCAAAGGAGTAAGGAAACAAGGATACAATAACTAAAACAACCAAAATAAAAACTGAAAGTCATCACACAGGGCTCATAGCATTAACTCAGAGCATCCAACACAGCTCCCTCTACGTGGGCATCACAGTCTGATTCCAAGCAGCCACGCACTTTTCCCCTGTGGGCTACACAGTTGTCAGCCTGAAGCAGTAAGGGCTGTTGCTCCCCCTGAACACATGTGCTGATTACAAGCTCTGCTCTGGGTTTGCAGACCTATCAATGGGATGGGCAAATATCACCCACAGCTTCCCTAATATATGGCTCTAATAAATGACCAAAAAGCCACTGGCCCAGGACCTTCCGCCATCTCTCTGCCAGAGGACATACCTTATCTCCGCCCCACCCACAGAAACTAGTGTCACCCCCAGGCTCATCCGAGGGCCTCCCTTCACGCCGTCTCAAACTTGTTCAGTTTTTGGAAAAACAGTAAGAGAGCACCCATTCATTTCTGGTGCCACCAAGTCACTTTCTGACCTGCATACTAGTGAGTCTCCTCTCCCACACCTCCCCCACTTGACCCTGCCCCACATATTAGCCACACGGCTGGTTTTCTCTGCTCTCTACTGTTCATAGCTTGGAAGCCCCGGGCGCTGCCATGAGAGCCCACCATTCCTTGTGGGTAGGGTGCTCAGTGTTCTCTCAAATAGTACTCCTGCTGTATGTGGGAGGAATGGATGGCTTATTATTATTATTATTATTATTATTATTATTATTATTCTGTTCAGGCAAGCCTTCTCTCCTCCCACAGTCCCACCACTCACCAGCACTACAGCACCATTTTTATCTGACACAATGCATCCCATAGCTGGAGTGCTTGTGTCCCACCACTCTCAGGCCCCTGGAGTGCTACCGTCTACAAGACCTTAGTGTGTGGAAATTGGCTCAGCCCAATTTTGCTTTCAGCTTCTTTGAATTCCTGGGTTGGATAAGTCTCACTTTGCAGTGTGCTGTAGGGGGATGGAGTGATTGTGAATCTATTCCATCAGCCAGACCGTCATCACTGAAGGGCCGGTTCTCTCTCTTGGGCTGATTGTCTCCAAGTTGTCGTATCTTCTTAGTCTGTGGTGGGGAACGGGGCACCAAGAATGGTCCAGAAACAGTGTGGTTTTTCCTCACATGTTTCTTGAACACTGGATTTTAGTCCAGTTGGATTTTCTTTGTATTTGTCTTCCCGCATCAGACTTTCACCCTGCCTCAGGGTATCTGCTTTTCCCCAGCATCAATTCAGAGATGCAGACCCTTGCTGTTACCCTTTAAGCAGCCATCTTCTCTCTCTCCAACTCACAACTATTTAGGGGTTGATATCCGGAATATATAAGGGAATCCCTACCACTCAACAACAACTCAATTTTAAAAAACGGGCAAAAGACTTGAATAGACATTTCTCCAAGGAAGATATGCAAATGACCGATAAGCACATGAAATTAGGTTCAAAACTACTGGTCATTAGGGAAATGCAAATCATAACCACAGTGAATGTCTCAAAATGGCAGAATAGAACCCCCAGCCCCCACCCTTGTCTCTCCTTTCTCCCTGGAGACACAGACCAATTCTCTGTGAGAAATCTGGAGCGTCAGTTGAGAGGCTCCTTCCTACCAGGTGAGCTAAAATCACCTACATCAGAGCCAGTAGGACACCTTGTCCTTCACTCTCCCTGTGGTCTTCTCTCCACAGCACCATACAACTGGGAAAATATTCCCAATTCAGGTTTCTTGCTCAGGAGAGCAGAAGGACCTAGACCATGTAGTCAAAACTCTGATTTGGGATGACTGTCTGAGGACTTGCTTCTGTCTTGTATGTCTCAGACAGCTGATGGGTTCTAGCATGTTCTAAATGCCCAAGGTCCACTGACAACGCAAAAGAGCTGGGTAATGTGCCATAGAGAACCCTGGGCACAGCAGACAGGCAGATGGAGCTCAGCAGCCCCTCCCTGAGGAGGAAGGAGACTATCGGAGCATCCATGCAAGATTCCAGATTTTCAGGAGACCAAGAGGCTGCCCAAGGATTTGATTTCCTTCTTACATGTCTTGGTGCATTGTCAGGGTCTGGTATACTTTAGAAACCTGGAGGCTGCTAAGAAGGAAGAATGAGCTGGGTGGTTTACTACTGCAGGGGTACAACACAGCTCAGGGTAGCTTGGTGGCCTCTCCCTCGAGGAGATAAGAGGAACATGAGCATATGTCTGACATTCTGGCCTTTCTGGGCAGAATTCTGGCTTCTGTGAAGTCTAAGATGGGACACTGACTAGGCATTCCATACTCTAGATGACTGAATGCTGCTAAGGAAAAAAACTGGATGGTGTGTGGCTACTTCAGAAGACACATGGTACAGCAGTTAGACATCAGAGACAAAGAGGTTACAAGACTTTAAAATGAGAAATCAATAAAGTTCTTTAATTAGGACTCTATCACACAAATCAATAAAGTTCTTTAATTAGGACTCTGTCACACAAATCAATAAAGTTCTTTAATTAGGACTCTATCACACAAATCCAGAGAAGATAAAGCATCAGAAAAGTTTGAGATACTCCCAGAATATTTAACTGGGATGCTAGGTTAAAGTTTCCCTCTAAAAAGTCAGTCAGGGTTGGGGGTGAGCAACACCCAGTGAGCCCACCACTGTGGGCCAAGAGAAGCCACACCCTGAGGCCCCTCTACAATCAGGGTAGCATTGATGAGCCACCACTCCACACCTCTCCACAACCCCAGGAACTTCAGATCAAAGGAACCCAGGTGCCCAGCCCAATGCCCTGCATTGCAGGATGGGAAGCCAGGGCAGGAAGCACAAGGGACTCAGCAACTGGCTGATTTGGAGGAAGACAGGGAAATGTCAAGACAAAGGAGCTGGGTGCAATCTCAGACCTCCAGCCCACCCAGAACAAGTCCAGGAGACAAAGACACAGAATAAATTAGAAACCACACTCCTGAAATTTCTGGAATGATAGCAGCTGAAGTAAAGAACAACTCAGGGCTTATATTGTTGTTTAACTTTGCATGTAGTGTCTGGTAGTCTGAGCAATTATTTAGAGGATACCAATGTGCAATATAGTAACTACTGTTGGTTTCCTACTGTCATGTTTTGAAATCCAATTTCATTATCGTTGTTTTGTTTGTTTTTCTTTTATTCTCTTTAAAACAAAAAAATAAATAAATAAAATAAAAATTCATTCATTAAAAACTAGAAGTACCTGCCTTTTCAAGTTCATAGATATCATCATAAGGATACAAGGAACACACATAAGGGAAATGGCCAACTCAAAGGACTGAAATAATTCTCTAGAAACAGACCCCAAAGAAACAGACCCCAAAGAAACAGATGAAGAATTCAAAGAAACCATCATATTGATGCACAATGAGCTTGGGTGGACTGTGTGTGAATCAAGTGAGAATTTTAACAAGGATACACTGTCTTTTAAAGGGCCAAACAAACTTGGTAGCTTAAGAATACAGTAACTAAACTGAAAAATTGACAAGAGAGGTTCCACAGCCAACTTGATCATGCAGAAGACGAAATAAGCAAACTGGAAAGGCTATCTAAATTTATACAAATGAGTAATGGGGGGAAAAAGAGTGAAGGAAGACTAAGGGATGAATGGGACATCATAAGATGGGTTAATGTATGTATTGTAGTAGCTCAGGAAGAAGAATGGGCTAGGCATGGTGGCACACATCTGTCATCCCAGTACTTTGGGAAACTAAGGATTGCAAGTTTGACCCCAGACTGGGCAACTAGAAAAATAAAAAGCACTAGAGATACAACTCAGTGCAAAGGCCTTAGGTTTAATCCCTATTTCCTGAGAGGTGGGGGATGCAGAAAACTTAAAGAAATAATGGGTGAAATTTCCCCAAATCTAGGAAAGAAATAGACATACTGATTAAAGAACCCCAATGAAACCCCATAAAGTGAACCCAAATAAATCTGAGATATATTGTAATCAAGTTGTTAAAAGTCAAAGAGAAATCCAAAAGCAGCAAGAAAAAAACAATCCGTCCTATACAAAGCCACCTCCATAGCAGGCTCAGATCTCTCATCAGCAATCACGCCGGGCGGAAGGGAGCGGAGTGATATATTCAATGCTGAATAAGGCCAACAAAAACCACTCTCTCCAGCAAAACGGTCCTTCAAAAAAGGAAGCAGAAGTAAAAACTTTCCCAGATATAAGCTAAAGTGAGTCGTCATCACTGGACCTGCTTCACAAGAATTCTAAAGGGAGTTCGCTGCGACTCGCACAGTTCTTGAAATTCCTGGGGTGAAGGACTGCGAGAGGATGAGAAAACAAGAGACAAAAGCTGGGATCAGGTGCAGCCCTCTTTCTCTAGATGGGAGGAAAGGAACTGGCCCTGCACTGCAGGAGCATAATATACATTTATTTATACATTTAGCAACTTAGTGTCACATGACACCCCCTTGCCTGGCAATCTGCCTGTATGGCAATCTAAGGACCTGATTGGAGCCCAGAGTCATTGTTTTCTGTGGCTTGCCCTAGGCAGTCTTTGTTTTGGGATCCAGCTGACCGGCTCCCACTGGTGTGGTGAATTTTCAGCTTCAAGGGCTCCCTACTTCTACTTTTCTGTTTTGTTGAAGCACAGGATGGGTGGTCAGTTGAAGCTGGAGGAGCTGTGTTTGGACAACTCTGTAGTTTTTTTATTTTTGAATTCTTTTCATTTTGAGCGAACTCTGATTTAGGCTAAAAATTTGCAGTCTAAGGTTTTGAGTCCTTGTATTTAGCAATTAAAACCCTGTATGGTCTATTAATCCATAACAGTAGTTAGTTACCAGTGTAGCCAGTAATTGTCAGCAAGTGTTAGTGATTTGAGGTGTTTTTTTTTTTTTTATATATAGCTGACATTTACTGTGGCATTGTTTATACGTCTTGTAGTTGTATGATTTTTGTAGGATGTTTAAAACCAAGTTAAGGTGAAACATGGTTTAATTATAATTAATATTTTGCTAGCTATCAAGGTCAGTTAAGTTTCCCTTAGGAAAACCTTGGAGCTATGTATAGCTCACTTAGTTTCTTTGTTAGTGTCAGTTGTCTGGATGAGTCACAGCTGCTGTTTGACTAAGTTGATTTTTGTGAAAGCTTGGGAGATTTCTTTTCTTTTCTTTTCTTTTCTTTTTTTTTTTTTTGATGACTCTCCTTAGGCACGTTACACACTGATGATCACATTTTTTTGTGGTTTTATAATCTTTTTGATCGAAGACCAGGGACTCAATGAGTAAGGGATGATGCAGCAAAGGCTTTTTTTTTTTTTATGTCTTGGGTCTTTATTGACCTCAGAAAGCTAAGGCCAGACTATAGGCTTTTTAGCCCATCTCTCTAATTTTTGGACTCTAAACCTCAGCTGTTGAATATCTAGATGAAAAGATTGATAACAGTACAGTATAGTAGAGGCAGTAAGCTTAACATTATTATCTTATCTAAATATCAAACACCTTGGAACATAAAATGGAACCATTATTTTTTACTAACCATGGATGTTTTAACATTTGAATTCCAATAGAATATTAACAAACAGTTACATATTTTACACAGAAAAGTAGAAATCAAAACCAATACATACTGTTGTAGCATGACAGTCATAATGACATTTTGTAACACATGTGAATTTATTTTGACATAAAATATCCCTGTATATATAGTCAATCATTTCTATCTAATACATAAGAAGCTTTTATCTAATTTGTTTACCTCTAGTGGGGTGTACATCTCATAAGTTTTTGTTAGAGGCAGAAGTCTGAATCTGAAACAAAATTTTGTCACCATAAACAATCCCTGTTTTATATTTTGGAAGACCTATACATCTGGAGGCATGAGTACATTAGTACACCATGAGGTTGATAACAATCATTTGTCACAGCCATATGAAAACTTTTGTATTAGAGCATCTTTAAATCAAAAAAACCTTATACATATATTTTTGCATTTTATCTTAAGAATGCTAGTAACTTTTGTGTTTTCTTTTTACATGTAACTTTTAGTTTGGTTGTCTCTATATACTCATCATCTATTTAGATCTATCTATAGATGATATACTGGTTATATCATCTATTTGGTTATCATCTCTTGGGCATCCTGGGTCAACTAAAGTTGGTCCTTGTCTATCAGTTCTGGCATGGTCTCTGAGGCATCACTGTCATAGGACTGAGCATCAACTTTTTGAGAGGTGGAATTAACTCTTTTTTTGGGCTTAGGTCCATGATACAGCTGAATGACATGCTCTGGTACCAGATAGGCCATTCAGCATTTCCTGGAAAAATGCAAGCATGTCATTTACCCCATATTAGCACTGACTGGGTGCTTTTATTGTTTAGTATGAAGATCTTTCTAAAGAACTTTATTTAGCCTTTATTTGATTGTATTGTCTTTTTGTCGTGACAGTTTCATCTTTGTTACAATTTAAAAGGTTGATAGTATACACTACCAAGTGAAATCTATTATGAGGTGAAAATTTTGTAGGTAAAATTCCCCTTTTTGTAACATGCTTAACAATTTTTAGACCTTGAGAATTATAAGAAATTTCTGTGGTAAGGGAAACATGAAAAGTTTTACAAAATGTTTGGAAGGCAGCACTCATATAGGCTGGGTCATTGTCAGTCTTAAGTGCCTGCAGGCAGGCAGGGTCACTAAAGGCATCCGAGCAATGAGCATTGACATGTTTAGCCACTTCACCAGTATGAAAAGAAGCAAATATAAATCCCCAGAAAGTGTCCATTGAAATATGCACCCAGCAAAAAGAGTCAAACTCAGGAATGTGCGTGACATCCATTTGCCAGAGATGATTGATGTGTAGCCCTCTGAGATTAGTCTTTGGTGTAAAAGAGAAACCCATATCCTGTATTCAGGAAGAGGAGGTTGTTTGATAACCTCCCTTGCCTGAAGATGACCAGTCTGTGAAAATGCAGAGACCTCTTGTCATGGGAAGCAAACTTATTTTTGAAGAAGGCAAAAGTGTGAGGGAAGCAAGTTGAGTTAATTTATCTGAAGGACAATGACAATAACACCAGGGAAGTTAGCCAATACAGATTGCCAAGAGAATGAACACTGCCATAGCCACTGTTGTTGAACAGAAGAAAAGGGAACAATGATAGTTTGCGCCTCACAACCAAAGAGCTGAACATCACATGTTCACCCACATGAAATCAGTTCTGTCACAGCCTCATAGAAGGGAGTAATGGTTTTATGTGGAGTATGTGGCATGTGCAGCCATTGTAAAGGTCCCTGAGATTGCCAAAGGACCCCAGTGGGCATATGCTGAGTTGGGAACATAATTAAAAATATTGGCAAAGACATCAACTCTAGAAAGCCGAGCATTAGAGAGAGCCAGATTGACTTCATCCAGCGTGGCTTTAGTCTCTGATGGAAGTGTCCTTGGAGATGCAGGGGCCAGATCCCCCTTGAGAATGTCACAAAGAGCACCTAAACTGTAAGTTGTTAGTTTAAGAGCAAGGTGAAGCTGATTAATATTACCAATTAAGGTCTAATAATCAGATAACGTTGCAAGATGATTAATTTGAATCTGATCAGTTTGGGGCACAATATGTCTTTGCTGGATGATGTAACCCAAACATGAAAAAGGTGCCATGGTTTGCACCTTCGTTAGGGGCTACACTGGGCCTGTACTATAAAAGGCATTGCCTAATTGGATAAATACTTGATGCAAAGTGGATAAGGATTCATATGTTCATAGTATGCCATTCATATAATGAGTAAGATAAATAGATGGATGAACCTGATGGACAAACAAAACAGCTGCAGCCAAGAACTCCCGACATAGAGTCAGACTATTTGTCATTCCTCGTAGCAGACAACACCGTTGGAAGCAGCACATAGGGAACTGATGATTAATCGAAGGTAGACTGAGGGCAAAACATTTTCTTATCTTTAGGATGAAGGGGAATGGTTAAAAGCAGTCTTTTAAATCAACCACCATGAGGGAAAAATGCAAGGGAATAGCTACGGGACTGGGCAGTCCTGATTGAAGTGCTCCCATAGGTTCTATGGTTTTATCAACAGCCTGCAAGTCTTGTAATAATCTCTATTTTTAATTTCTTTTTTATTATGAAAATTGGGGTATTTCAAGGGCTCTTGGAGGGTTTTAGGTGTCCCATTTCATCATCTGTTTTATTAACCAGTGCATGAGCTGCTACAAGCTTTTCCTGAGTGAGGGGCAACTGATCAACCCAAATAGGGTCATCAGACATCCAAGTTATCTTAGAAGCCATCTGTGGGGTCAGAGAAGAGATCAAGGTCACTCCTGAAAATGTGAAGGTAAGGAGCTTATACCAAATGTCCTTTTTTGGGTCTATTGGGAGGCATTTTCTCCTTCCCTGATCATAGTTACCAACCCCTTGAGAGGGGAGAAAGCCTTGTTGTAACTTCTGATGAGTCACTAAAGAGTTAGGGCTAATCCAAAATCCCCCATATCCTGTAGTACATCCGACCCCATAAATTGACTGGCATATGGGAGAGGGCATAAAATGAGAAGTGTCCAGAATGGCCTTCTGCATCCCTCCAGGTTAACTATGGTGAGAAACATTGCCCACACCCTGTATATCTGTAGCTGCCACATCTACAATTGCGATAGGCCAATTGTGCTGGGCAACAACTGAAACATCTGTTCCTGCGTCTAAAAGTCCTTTAAATGCTTTTTTTTTTCTAATTGTCAATTTCATCTCAGGGCAATCCTGCTTCATTTTTTGAACCCAATAAGTATCAAAGAACCCAAAGCCCTTGAATCCCTTTTCCTTATTCATAGATTTTTCAATTTTTGTCAAGAGAAGAATAAACACAGGAGCAATATGTGAATCTGGGGCAATTTGAACAGTGTGTCAAGTAGATTGAACCATAACCTTGATTTCCCCTATATAATCAGCATTAATGACACCTGGCAAAGCCTGGAGACCTTTTAAAGTGAGACTGCTGCATCCTAGTAGCAGCCCCACTGTTCCTTGAGGCAAAGGCCCGTAGACTCCAGTAGGAGTAACTTGAGGTCCCATTTTGGGAGTTAGTATGAATCTGGTGGAGGGACTGAGGTCCCAACCTCTGCTGTCTTGTGTTGCTCATCAGAGGTCAGAAGTGTGCTTAACAGTGGAGGGTGGGGCTGGGGGGTGAATTAAGGAGAGTGCCCCATTGTTTGATGGAGCCAAAGAAGGCCCCACTGGAAGTTTCCCAGAATGGGCCAGCTTTCCACATCTATTTTGGACCTACACTCGCTTTCCCAATGATAGCTTCATCAACACTTTGTACAGACACTAGAAGGCTTTGTTGAGGAGACAGACAATGGCTGTGTTGCCCCCACAGGTGTTGCAGCAGAGCAATTTCAGGCATTTTGAGCACTTTTTTTTCCTTTTCCTTATTACAATATCTGTTGTACATTTTAGATCTTATTACTCTTTCAGTTTTTTAAAATTATTATCAGCTTTTAAAAATTATTATTTGTTTTTCATGCTGGGAAGACAATACGATATTTACAAATGTGAGTCTGATTTGTTTCACTTTTGAGTATAGTCACGAGCTGCCTCCATTTACTGTTGCCTCCATTTACCTGTAAAAGCCTCAAGATAATCTTTTCTATAGCTGAGTAATATTCCATTGTATAAAAATACCACATCTTTTTCATCCATTTGGTGGTTGATGGGCATTTTGGTTGTTTCCAAGATTTAGCTATTACAAACTGTGCTGCTATAAACATGGGTGCACATGTATCACTGTGACATGATACTTTCAATTTTTCTGGGAAAATGTGCAGAAGGGGGATAGCTGGATTGAAGGGGATTTCCAATCCTAGTTTTTTTTAGGAATCTCCATATTGATTTCCACAGTGGTAGCACCAGTCTACACTCCCACCAACAGCAGAGAAGAGCTCCTTTTTCCCCACAACCCCGCCAACATTTGTTATCAGTTGATTTCTTGATGGCAACCATTCTCTCTGGAGTGAGATGGAATCTCAATGTTGTTTTAATTTGCATTTCTTGAATGACCAGTGTTATTGAGCACTTCTTCATGTATTTATTTGCCATTTGTATTTCTTCATCTGAGAAGTGTGTGTTCATTTCAGATGCCCATTTTTGGATTGGGTCTTTGAACTTGGGTGGCCTGATGTTTTTTCAATTCTTTATATGTTCTAGCCATAAGTTCTTTGTCTGAAGGACAGTTGGCTAAAATTCTTTCCCATTCTGTGGGTTTTCTTTTCACTCTGTTGGTGATTTCTTTTGAAGTGCAAAAACTTTTTAATAAGATGAGATCCAAGTTGTTGATTTTTT
>RJWM01009442.1:15271-68037 GCA_004363535.1 Dasyprocta punctata | reverse complement strand
AAAAATATATATATATATATATATATATATATAGACTGGGAACAGTTACAATCAAATAAATATGAATGAATCCAAATAGTGATATTAGACGCTAGTGAGCTTGAAGTGCACAGTGTTTCTTGAAATATGTATTTACTAATTTTGTGTGACTTCGAGGTCCTTGATAATGCATTTGATTGAACTCATTCATTTACATCCTGTGAAAAAAAAGTCTGGGGTTATGTTTATTATATTAATATTGTTTTCCTTGACATGACACTTAAAATGTTTTAATTACTGCAGTAAAACTTATTTTCCTAGCTGGACATGGTGGCTCATGCCTGTAATCTCAGCAAACTATTGGGCTGAGGCAGGAGGATTCTAAATTCAAGCTGAACCTGGATTTTAGAGACTTAGTGCGACCCTGAGTGAAATATTTTAAAAATTAAAAGATTAGGAATGTTGCTCAATGCCAAAGCCCTGGATCCAATTACCATAACCTCAAAAAAGTTTTCTTTATTTCAGTTATTATCATAAAGCACGACATTAGAGCATAAGTGCTTATTTAGTCTCTATCCTCCCATGCTCCCACTCTCAGAAGTTATGTATTTGCTTTTCTCATTCTCTCCTGAATTAGAAATCAGATATATTAATTTTCCTCTTTTGGTTTTTAATGATAAGTTCCATTTTATCCTTTCACAATGTCAGGTTTCATATGTTTCAGTCACTCCTACATTTTTAATTCCACAAACTAATTATACTAGATTTTTAATGCTAATGAACCAGTACTTCTATTTTTTTCTGAATTTGCTGATGGAATACAGACAAAAACTCACAACTATCACAATGAATTAATATATTAAAATAGTTTCTCAAGTAATAGAGTAATATATGAGAGTAGTATGCTAAAGTAACTTTGGGAAAACATTTGTATGGCATAATGAAAATTACAAGCATTTTGAAACATCCAATGAAAATTAAGTGGAACATCATCTTTCATTTTACTGACCCTGTATACAGTTTTGCTCTGAATGTGTTTTGACAAGAGCCTTTGATTTCCAGAAATTTGGTTTCATAAGTGTAAATCAATCTACTAACACCACTCTACAGTCTTTACCTGCCAATCATTTCAAAGTAGTTTTTTCAGTTCCCTTGAACTGAAATGTCTTTTTTCAATTCCTTTAACAAGATATCTCTAATATTACAGAATAATGATGAATAATTTCCTAGCTTATTTGTCCTTAATTCTCAACCTAAGCATGAGAATGCTATTATTTCAATATGGAGAAACTCAAAGAGTAAATAAGGTCTAAAATGTACAACAGATATTGTGAAGTGGGAAGAAATGGTTCAAAAGGAACTAGGATAGGTGAAAGGGAAAATGAATGAAGGGAAAAGAAAAAATGCACATTAGTTATACTACTTGTGTCTCAGTTCATTGAAAAGAAAGATTTGTGTTAATATCAATTAGAAAACTTTTTATGTCCATATTTTGTGCTCTGAGTGATTCCTTTAAAGATAACAATACACAATGTATTAAATATTGTTATTCTTCTATCATTTTGTTATGAAATTCTGTTTTACTTTTTTCCATAAATTAAAAAATAATTATCTATTAGCAACAGAATTTGAACCATCTACTGATAATTATCCCTAGATATTCTTCTGTATTTTCATGCAATAAAGTGAATCCCATTTTTGTATTTCACCAACAGTGAACTGTTTCTGTATATTGTGTGGACACTGCATTGTCCTTTAATGTTCATCTTTTAATAAGAAATGAAACTATACTCCTAATAGTTTTATGTTGGATAAAACTAGTCACAACACTTCTAAACACTCTTTTAATTAGTGATATCATATTTTCTTTAAGTAAAGGTTTGATTGTTTTCTTCATAATTTAGAACTATTTAATTAGCAGTAGAAATACCTTTTCCTTAATGGTCTCAAAGATTATATTCTTTGAAGCCTAGATATTTGTGATGGTTGCTTATTAGTTACCACATTTTCTTCCATTCTTCTTATTTTTTAAAGTTATTAATTTCTACAATTTTTCCATAAATTTATACAATTTATCAATATTTTGAATGTGTTATAATAAATTTTCACATTACTGATATCCTAGTAATTTAAAAATGTTTCCTATCATATTATTTTCTTTTTCTCCCTATATAGTTTACATAGAGTTGTAATTTAATAAATTTTTCCTTGCCAATAGCTCTCATTTATTCACAAATGTGGAAGTTATTTTTATAAGAGCTAAATAGTATAATGCAAACAATTTTAACTTAGTAAATACTTAAGGATTTGCTATTCACTCATACAGAAATTTGCACCATATAATGTTTTATTTGAGAGAGAGAGAAAGAGAGAGAGGAGAGAGAGAGAGGGACACTGGAGACTGGATTTTGTTATTTCTCCTTACAAATTCAGTGAAAATTTTTCTCTTTCTCTTCTTTCTTTCTCTCTCTCTCTCTCTCTCTCTCTCTCTCTCTCTCTCTCTCTCTCTCTCTCTTCCTGCCTTCCTGCCTTTCTGCCTTCGTGCCTTCCTTCTTTTTTTTAAAAGAACTAAAAGTAACAGCTGGTAAGCCAAGTCTCTTTTTCATAGAAGGACCATGTTCCCCCAAATCAGAGTGATACTCCTAAAGCAAATCTGGCCCATGGCTCAGAAAATATCAAATTCCAGTTTGGAAGACAAATAGCCAAAATGTGGCCAGCATCATACTTCTGATATTATGAACTTGGGCTATGGAAGCTAGCAACTTTCAAAGGCCTAAACCTGACATCTCTATGATGTTTGTGCACTCAGGACATCTTTTCAAAATACCTTTTAGTGGGAATCAAAGGAAGCTTCCAGACTTCTTGCTTTTTAATTGGCTCATGCCAGAAAAAAGACACTTCCATCAATCTAAATGATGTGGTTTATTGACTTCTTGCACTGCATTTTGATTGTGTTGTAAACAGTTGTTGAGTGTTTTAGCTAGCTTTCCTCTTGCTGGACACATTATCTGATATCCACAACTTCAAGAAAAAAAGGTTTGATTGGCTTGTGTTTTCAGTACATGATAGGTTGGTTCTAAGGTAGGGACATCATGGTGTTAGGATATGGCAAAGAAAAGCTGCTCCGTTCTTGGTGGTCAGGAAGTAGAATGGGTGAACAGTGCCAGAGAGGAACAGCAAAGCAACCAGGTACAGTAGTTACACCTCAATAACCCACCCAGACACACCCAGTAACATGCTTTTAATAATCTGCTAAGCATTTCCTCATCCAGTAAAGTTGACATAACAATATTATTGATCACAACCCACCTCTTGTCAACTTCACATGTAAACATATTTCCTTAAGCCACAATTAATCCACAGATAAAAGCAATATCAAGTTCATAATTCTGCCTAATATAATACAACTAACCCAGGAAAAACCAAAAATACACTAAGTCTTTTGCACAACCACTCTTCTGAAATGCAGGGCAAACTCTTAGCTAAGAACCACTGCAAAAATTTTTTAAAAGTTACATAATCCCGAGGTACAATGACATGGCATATGGAGGAATAGGGAGATAAGAAAGAATTGGACCAAAGCAAGGCTAAAAAACTCAACAGGGCAAATGTTGGGAGTTGTAGCTCTATATGTGGCACCCAGAGCACGTGGTGGTAAAATGCAAGCTCCAAAGGATTTGGACAGCCCCACTCATGTGACCTTGCTAGTTGTAGCCCACATGCCCTCTCTCTTAGGCTAGTTACACACACAACTTTCAGTTTTTCTTGCCAGATATTTCACATTCCTAGTATTCTGACTTCCTGATGTCTACACTTCAGATTTGGTTTCATTCCCAGAGTCCCCGCTAAGGGGCTACCTGGACTTCCTTTGACCCCATAACTCTTGCATTCTGTATGCTGGTAAAACCAGTTTTACATGGATGATACCAAGGTGTGCTGTCAGTGGAAGCAGTAGCCAAGTTCACTTGAACCATGGCTGCAAAAGAGTCTGGGGTACCTGGGTGGTTCAGCAGGGTAAAATAAGTCCTAGGGAAACAATTCTTTAGGAAGCCCCACTTGAGCAGGTGGCCCAGGAACTTTTCTTTAAAAATGTTTATACTTTTGCACTTTTCAGGCTTCAGTGAGTGATGTCTTGCTGATTTCTGAAATATCCCAAAGGCATCTTTCTTCTTGTTCTTGTACAAAGTACTTTGTTTCTTTCCAATAGTGTTAATCTCTTCAGTAACAATTCTTTTGGCTTCATCTGAGTCAAAATTTAAGTTTTTCAAGTTTTTCTGCTCTGTCTTTTTCTTCTAATTCTCTGTAAATCTGGCTAGAAGTAGCCACCTGTATCAAGACATAGCTTAAATGTTTGGCTATCTTGAAATTTCCCCCACCAGACTGATTAGTTCACTTCCTTAGTCTCTTTTTCCCTATCAGGACAGGGACAAAGTGTAGACAAATTTTCTACCAGAGTGTAACAATACTGGCCTCTATTCCAACTGCCACTGGAGTCTGTTCCCAGCTGAAACCTTCCAAGCCCGGTCTTTACTGTCTGCATTCCTGTCAGCATTCTGGCCTTTTGAGCTCTGATCGGAATCACGCATCAGGGTCTAAATGCAACACTCTAGAACTTCTCTAGCCCACATTTATAAGCCTTTCCAGACTCCACCAATAAAACAGTTTCTAAGTCTTCTAAAGTCAAAGTCAAAAGAATGACTTCACTTTTCTGGTACCAGCTTTCTGTGTGAGTCAGTTTTTACATTGCTGGACATAATAAAGGACACCAAGATTTAAAGGAGGAAAGACTTACTTGATTCATGTTTTCAGTCTATGACTGGCTGTCTCCAAGGCAGACACAGCATGGGGGAGGGACATGAAATATCAAAGCTGGTCAATTCATGCCATTCAGGAAACAGAGCAGGATGGCAATGTCAAGCCTTCATGACTGTCTTGGTTACTTTTTACTTGTTGCTGAGACAAAACACCTGACACCCAAAATTAGGGAAGGAAATGTTTATTTAGCTTACAGTTTTTGGAGGTTTCAGTCCACAATCAGCTGGCTCCAAGGCAGGGTGGCATGGCACAAGAACAACACTTCAAGGCAGCAGCACAGCAAAAGCAGCCAGAGTAAAAGGGGGAAGAGCAAGTCTCTTCTCCTCCTTTAAATTAGTACACAGGACACCCCCCCCAGGGTGGGTGTAGCATTCACAAACATCCTTGCCTTCCTTTGCACAGGATGAGGATATTTACCAAATAAGACCCCTGGCTCCCTGCTGAGTCTTCCAGTTAAACTTCTGACCGTCTCAAATTGTAACAATGACCAGGTAACTGTGCTCTATGCTCCAGGATGTAGAGCTGCTGAGTTACTTAATTAAGCTGCTAGACTTCTCAAGTTGGCACAATGTATAAACCTTAGCAATGACCCAAACAGACACATGCAGAGATGTGTTTTACTAATTTGTTATGTGTTTCTTCATCCAATAATGTAGACCAATCAGGATGGTCAAATAGAGTCAATCCAAGACCTTACTTAATACAAGGCTTAGAAATGCATCACATTTCTTATAGCCGTTATCTTTTTCCCCAAAGTGATGAAGAGCTGTGTTGCCCAAGGTTGGAGGAATAAGTAATGGAGACAGTCCCTTTGTCACCAAGACAGACACTAAGCTGCATCTCACCTGAAAAGTCATAGACACAGGGATCTGTGCAGTCTGCTGTGTGTTGGGGGAGATTCCAGACTGATTTCAAGGCTGGAAATAATTTAGACCAAAACATAAGTCAGTCCCACTAGTATACAGATCTGTGCCTAGTTCTGAGGCAAGTCGACAGGCTCTGTCCGTGAGTTCCAGCCTGCATACGGAGTCTTTGGTTTGTACCCAGTACTAGGTCTCTCTATGATATTCCTAGTACTAAGCTCCAAGACAAAATCTCGGGCTCATTTTTGTGCCCTGCTCCCCAGTAGGTGTAATCTTTCTCCTCTGCTGCCTAAGTAGAAGCTGTCAGCCCCCTGACTAATGCCATTCTAAGAAGTCAGTCTACAGGTATTGTCATAGAGGAAGGGGTTAGAGTTGGGGGTTCTTTCCAGAAACAGATTTCACTGTAGCCGATTTGGTGCTGAATTTCAAGTCTAGAATCTGGACTTAATTCTCTTTCCCTCTCCCAAGCAGGAAGTGTTTCTCTTCATATTAATTATAGCTGCGATATGAGTGATGATGGCAATTCTTTCCTCTCTGCCATCTTCAGTGTATCTTTTTATCATACCGAAAGCAGGCACTATGATCTCATATCTGGTTTCCTTAACTCTTATAAAGGTAGTCTGGTACATCAATGCTGTTCAACTTGGTGTGCCTGTGGAAAGATGGGCACTGAAGGCTCTTATTCAGCTACCATTTTCCTCTTCTCCCTAAATAAATTTTTGTATTACTAAGTTGCATGTAGTATTTAGAACATACTTACTCCAAAAAAATTATTTATCATTAGAAATATAAATTTAGCTGGGTCTCTCATGTTTTATTTGATAATCTTAAAATGCAGCTCTCCAGCAACTTCTAGAAGATATATTACCAGCAAGTTCAGATTAGTTGATAAAATTTTGACCTCTGTGATTTTTGGTGAGCCATGGTTGTATTTTCTCCAACAAGATCTTGATATAAGCCATAAAAGACAGGCTTTTGTTTTAAATTCATATCATATCATTCTATTACATTTATTCATTCAAAATTGACTGATCCTCATACAGAAGGCCAGGATCTGCCAGTATATTTTATTCTTATGATCATGGTACATGTCTCGACTAGCCTCCAAACATTCCATCATTCATAAATACCCTTCCCTCTACACACATGCATTACCAGGTAAGAATATCTGATCAACAGAGAGAGTGGATATAATCAAAGTATGACATATTCATGTATGTAAATGTCATAGTGAAAGCCGTTAATTTGTACAATTAATGTTAATTAATAGTTATACTAAAATAAAGAGTATCTGACCCATCTAGTTTATTCTAGCCAGCATATCAATCTTACTTTCCAACTTATGAAAGCAAAATGTATGGAAAAGTGGGAGAATAGTGGATTTAGAGTCAGAAATGAGTTAGAATTCCCACTCTGACATTCCCTAAGTTGTCTTTGGAAAACAAAGCTAACACTTCTGACACTTGCATCTTGAGATTGTTCTTCAGATTTCATGGGAACATCTGTGTAGTTGGTCCAGTCCCCTGTGGTTCACCTTTTTTCCCTTCATTTGCCTCTTCTCTCAATGCTAATGTCCTTAAATGAGTACCAGCAAACTGTGATGTAAATAATATGAAGGATAAGGGAAAAATATGTAAGCATGTATTAATTTTCCAGGGGGTTAATAACAAAGTACCCCAAAATGAGTTGATTATGCATCAGAAATGTATTATTCCATAGTTATGAAAGTTAGAAGTCAGAAAATCAGAATGTCAACAAAGTTGGTTCTTTGTGAGAGCTCAGAGGGAAGTATTTGCCTCAGACTCTCATTGACTTACAGATGATCTTATTCTTCCTATGTCTTTTCATATGGTCTTCCCTCTATGGTTGTATCTGAATCAAAATGTCCCTCTTTCATATGGATATAAATTATATTGGATTAGGTCCCACTCTAATAATCTCATTTTATTATCTCTATAAAGACCTTATCTCCAAATAAGGTCGTGCTCTAAGGTATCGAGGGTTAGGATCCCAACATATCTTTCCTGAGGGGACAAAATTTAACCCAACATCAAAGGACGACTGTCAGATTTTAGATCATAAACAGTGAATGACTGAAACAACACTACAGTCCATCTCCAAAATCTTCATAGATTGGGGAGGCTCATAAATGGGAGAAAAAAACATAAGTCTTTATCTATAGAATATAAATTAGTATTCTGTTGATGTTACACTAAATAATAATAGGACGATAATCACATTCCCTCTCAAATACTTATTATTGACAAGTAACAGACTAAGCAGTAAAGATGAGCACAGGCCATTTGGGATTAGACCTTAATTTCTCAATGTAGGATCTTAGAAAATGAAACACATAGATCTGACTCTTAGAAAATAAAGATCATACTTCCACATCTCATAAATCTTTGGTGAAATATCTGTGTGTCTTAGTCACTTTCTCAAGTACCAGATGACTGCAACTTGAAAGAGGAGAGGTTTATTCCAGCTTGTGGTTTTAGTCCATGGTTGGCTGACTTCAAGGCAGAAACATGATTTCAGAGGGGCACGACAGAGGAAAAAATGCTCAATCCATGGTAGCCAGGAAGCAGGGAGAGAAAGGAGGATCAAGGGAGAAGAATATTCCCTTTAAGGCTACACTCCCTGTAACCTATCTCCAAACCAGGCCCTACCTCCTAACAGACCCAATTCCAACCAAGTCCCACATCCTAACAGCACATTCAGCTACTGAACTAATCACTGGATAAATACACTGATCAGTATGGTGTCCCCTTGAGTGAACCACTTTCAAAACACTTTTTGACTTTTTGGAGTACATTTTAGAACTAATCCATGACACGGAGGGAATCTGTATCAGGCACACAGAACTCCTTGAAAAGGCAGATAATCTTGTAAACTTCCCTTGCTTTGGAAGCAATATCAATGGGTTTCATAAAAAGCAGTCTTAATAATATTATTGATTGTGACAATTATTTCCTAAAGCTTAAGTTAATTTTTAATTGACACAATTTTGAACTATAAAGTTTATACCAATTTATATTCATTCCTTATTTAATGAGATTCCATTCTTTCATTACAAGTTTATTTTGTTGCCTACTCTTATGGTACTGTATTATATTCAAGAATTCATTGTCAAATCCAAGGTTTTATAGTTTTAGTTTTTATAGTTAGGCTGTTAATCTATTCCATCTTCAATGCAACTTCATTAACTTGTATGTGGGTATCCAACAGCTTCAGCACCATTTGTTGAAGAGATTACAGTTTATCCATTGAATGGTCTTACCAATCTTATCAAAAGTCAGTGGACTACAGATGTACTCATTTCTCGAACTTCAGTTTTACTCCACTGGTTTACATGTCTATCTAAACGCTAAAACCACAATTTTGATTACTGAAGGTTTGTAGTAAATTTTAAAATTGGTAAGTGTGAGGTTTCCAACGTTATGTTTTTCAAAACTGTTTTTGGTATCTGAGGTCTCAGTGATACTTTATGAATTTGAGTATTGACTTTTACATTTCTAAAAAAAGATCACTGAAATTTTATAGAGATTGCATGTCTATTTGTAATATGATAATAGTAAATCTCTAATCCATGAACCTGAGATGCCTATCCACTTGCTTAGGTGTGCTTCAGTTTCATTCTGCAATGTTTTGTGGTGTTCAGTGTATAAAATTTTTACACCAATTAAATTTATTCTTTGCCATTTTATTCATTTGAGTGCTATTCTACAATGAATTGTGTCTTTACTATCATTCTCAGATTGTTCATTGCTAATGTGCAGAAAAGCAAATGGTTTTGACATGTTGATATTTTGCATGCTGATCTGCCTTGCAAATATACTGAGTCTGCTTATTAGGAGGTCTAAATTTATGTGGATTATTTGTAATTTTCTACATATATGATTATATTATCTGCATATAGAGATTATTTCATTTGTTTCTTCCCAATTTTTATCCTTTTATTTCTTTTTCTTTTATAATTGCTCTGGTTAGAAAATCTACTACAGTATTAAAAAGAGTAATGACAACAGAAATCTTTATCTTGTTTCTATCTTAGAAAGTTTTCAGGTTTTCACCACTTAGTATGATGTTATATCTGTGTGATTAAATAGTCTTAAATGTTATAGTTGATGTGAGGTAAATGTTAACTATCGCCCATTGTTAATGAAAGTGTAAATTAATATAAATATTTTCACATTTGTTGGGAAAAATATCTTAAAATATAAACACATACAGAGGCTTTGCCTGGGTTTAAAAAATCAACTTTTAAGAGTTTGTCCTCAGAAATGGGTCCAAATCAGCACAAAGAGTTTATTCATTATTACATCCATAATGTCATACTATCATTTACTTTTTTAGGTGTTTGGTGAGATCATGAGCATTTTCCCATTTATACCCTCATATAAATGGTTTTTTAATACTCTTAGAGATAACCTTCTTAATACTGAAAGGAAAATGACCTATAATAATAGTTCCCTCTTTAAAATGAGCCAATTCAATTTCACAAAGGTCCAGAGAATCCATACCTCTGCAGCACTGGAATTCAAATTTCTCAAGGAACAATACTGATTACAGAGATTTTATCTATAGAGACACCATCTAGGCAGAAAAGTTTCCTTTCCCTGACTTTCATTTTCTTAGAAGAAAGAATTTAAAAACATCTTGAGTTACCCCTCTCATAAAGTTCTTCCTAGTGCATCACTTAAATTAAGCAATGGATATGGTGTCTTTCCCCATAGATAGGAAGTCAAGTGATAAACTCAGATCTTTATGTTCATTATTTGATGCATAACAAATATATGATTTTTTATTTGCACAAAGGATAGATAAAAATGGATTCATGGGCAGTATAGCGAAGTACTGTATAGATGTGAATGGAAAATGTACTTTAAAATATCTCTGCTTTCTTGAATCAAATCAGAAAATCCTGTCTTTGGTGCCTTTGAGGTATACTTTAGAAATACTTACATGCATGATGAAATCCAGTTAACTTTCCTAACAGAATGTACATGACAGAACTGGAGAGGATCCCAAACTATTACAGTCTAGTAAAATTACATTCCTAGACCGTATCACAGGTTATCTCGGGTTATCTGAGGGTTGTCCAAAAATCTGGACACTTACGAAAATCCCTGATAACTCAGGTGTGGCTGCGCACACTTGCAATCCCAGCACTCAGAAGGCTGAGGCAAGAAGATTGCCATGAGTTTGAGACCAGCCTGGGCTAAAAAGTGAGTTCAAGGCCAGCCTGAACCACATAATGAAACCCTGTCTCAAAAAAGACAAAAAAAAAAATCCCAGATGATTCAGATATTGTAAGATTATCAGTATTTGGGAACCATGCATCTAAACCCTCATCCTCACAAGGTAGTGTTTCTGGATCCTTCACAGAAACCTAAGAAAATACTGGAAGCTGTGGATATTCATAAAAGCAAATTATTATTTTTATTATTACATTTATTACATTTAATTCTGGAAATTCACCCACTTAGCAACAACATACAGAAATAACACAACTGTTACAACCATCCTACTCATGAGAGGCCTGAGCATAGGTTGTTCCCAAACCCTCTCAGACTACACAGTGCTTTCCAATATGCAGGAGTAACCACAGAGAATATATCCCTATTATACCCTACTGTTTGCATTACAGTTACTTGAACTGGCAGAGGGACCCCACTCACAGGAGTCCCAGAGAAACTGGGTCCTCAGGTTCTGACATAGTATATACAAAGTCAAAACTCATCAAACACAGCCTAAAACACCATAGGGAAGGTAAAAACAAAAACAGTTTGGAATTAAACCCAACACTACACCACAAACGAATATCCCAGGCATATTACCAACACAAGGTTGTTTAGTAAGAAAGCCCTTATATTGAAAGTGAAAGAGATATCCATCTCAGATGTACAAAATCCAACATAGAAAGAAAAGAAACCTTAAAAAAAGCAAGATACAATTACTCCTCCAAAATTTCATAACTCTGTAGTAAGTGAATCCAAAGATATCAACATAGATGAAATCCCATTAAAATAATAGAAAAAGTTGATTTATGAAATTATGAATGAACTCAAATAAGATATTAATAAGATGCTGCATGAATTAAGAAAGGCTATGTAAAATATAAAAGAGCATCTCAGTAAAGAGATAGAGACTCTCAAAAAGAACAAAACAGAAATATTAGTAATAAGAAACAATAACTCAAATCAAAATCTCAATGAAAAACCTCTCCAATACACTATTCAAGCAGAAGACATTATTTCAGAGCTTGCAGAGAAGGCTGACGAATTATCACATTCAGATAGTAATGAAGGAAAAATAAGAAATTATGAATAAAATATACAAGAACTCTGAGAGAGGATTAAAAGAACAAAATTATGAAATTTCAGTATGTAAAAGGGCACTGAAGCATAGCCTAAAGACATAGAAAATCTCAGTGAAAGAACAGCATAAAATTTCCCTAATTTCGGAACAGTTATGAACATCTAGGTATGGGAGACATTGAGAATGATAAACAGATATGACCAGAAAAGAACTTCTCCAAGACATACTACAGTTAAACTGCTGAAAGTACATAAAAACAATATTAAATGTTGCAAAAAACAAATTTCAAGTCACTCAAAGGCAACTACATCAGAAAAACAGCAGATTTCTCTGCAGAAAATCTAAAAGACAAAAAGTTATGGAATTCTCTTGGTTACTTTTCTGTCATTGTTGAGACAAAATACCTGGCCCCCAAAATGAAGGAAGGAAAGATTTATTTAGCTTACAGTTTTTGGAAATTTCAGTCCATACTCAGTTGGTTTCAAGACAGGGTGGTGTGGCTAAGGGGCAGCCTGTTCACGGCAGCCACAAGCCACAAAAGCAAAAGGGCAAAAGAGGGAAAAGCACACCTGCTTCCCTCCCTTATATAGTAAGCCAGTTACCCGCCCCTGGGTGGGTACAGCACTTATGCTGCCAATCCCAGTGCTAGACGACAAATCAATCACAAATGCTAGACTCAGCTGCCTCCATAATTGCATGACGCTTGTGGGGCCATCCAAACACAAACCATAACAGGAGTGATGCATTTGAAGCCCTAAAGTAAAATAAATGCCAACCTACATTACTATACCTAACATAGCAATTCATCAGACTCTAAAGAGAAATAAAATCCTTGTAAAATAAGTGTAAAGTAAAGGAATTCATGACCACTGGTCCAGCATTGTAGAAGATAAAGGAATCCTACACACATAACAGGAAGAATAAGTAAGCAAACGGGAATTAGGAAAGAATCAAACATCTAAAAAGCAGCAAGAATTGTACATGCTTTTCAATAATAAATAGGCTTAATTCTCCAATTAAAAGACAGAAGCTGGAAGACTGGATTAAAGAGCAAAAACCATATATTTGTTACCCATAAGACACACACATCACTGGATAAAGCATACAGACTAAAATGGACAGGATGGAAAATAATGTTCCTTGCAAATGGAGGGATTGATAAACCTTTAGCCAAACTAATCAAAAGAAATTGATGACCCAAATTAAAATTAATGAAAGGAGATATTATCTTGGAGATTATTGGGTACAATTTTAAAAACCTATGTTCCAATAAGATGAAAAATCCAGAAGAAATGTATAAATTTCTGGGCAAATATAACCCACTAAAATAGAACCAAGAATATATTTCAAAAAAACTAAAGATCAGTAACAATCAGTGAGATTGAGGCAATATCAAGGTAAAGGAAATACCTAAAACATCTCTCAGCAAAGAAAATCACAAGACCAGAAAAGCACAGGAACACATGGATTCACTGCTGAATTTCACCATGCCTTTAAGTAAAAGCTAAGTCCTATGCTTCTCAAAATATTCCATGAAATATAAAGGGAATAACTTCTTCAAACTCATTGTACAACACCAGTATCATCTAGATGCCAAAACTGGATAAGAACATAATAGCAACAACAACAACAAAAGAAAACAACCAGTATCCTTGATGAACATAAATGCAAAAATCTTCAATATAATTCTTGGTAATATAATTCAATAACACATTAAAAAGATCACACACTGTGATCAAGTTGGATTATTTCCAGGGATACGAGGATGGCCCAACACATGTAATCAATAAATGTAGTACCCTACATACATAGAATCAAGTATAATTATCAAATAATCTCAATAAGTGCAGTAAAAGACTTCGACAAAATTCAAGAACACTTCATGATAAAAACCCCAAAGAAACTGAATATAGAAGGATCCTATCTCAACCTAATAAAGTCTATACATGGAAAACCCACCACCAACATCATTTTGAATTGGAAAAGGCTGAAAACGTTTCCTCTAAAATCACATACAAGACAAGAATTGTCTTCACTCATCCTATACAATATAATTCTTGAAATTGTAGCTACAGCAATTAGGCAAAACAAATAAATAAAAGGGATGCAAATAGGTAAGGAAGAAGGCGAATTATTCCCACTTGCAGATAATATGATCCTATATTTAGAAAGTCCTAAAGATTCTTCCAGAAGACTGTTAGATCTCATAAATATATTTAACAAAGTAACAAAATGTAAAATCAATATAAAAAACAATAGACTTCTGTTCACCAATAATAAACCCATTAAGAGAGACTTCAGAAAAACAATTTTATTCACAATGGATTAAAAAAAATACCTAGGAGTAAACCTGACCAAAAGATCCCTACAATAAACAGTACAAACTACTGAAGAAAGTTTATGGAAGACAATGCTAGAATATGGAAAGATTTCCCATGTTCATGAACTGGTACAGTTAATATTGTTAAAATGATCATATTATCATTTAATAAATTCTATGTAATCCCCACCAAAATACCAATGATCCTCTTCAAAGAGCTAGAAAAGTAATTCTAAAATTCATATGAAAGGACAAAAGATCTAGAATACACAAAGTAATCCCAAACTAAAAGAGCAATGCTGAAAGTATCAGAGTACACAATTTCAAAATATACTACACAATCAGAGTAAAAAAAAAACAGCATGGCATTGCTATAAAAACAGACATGTCGATCAGTGGATTAGGATAGAGGGCACATAAATGAACCCACACATCTACAAGTATATGGTTTTTGACAAACCAGCTAAAATATGTTGGAAAGAAAGAGACTCTCTTTAGTAAATAGGGCTTGGAAAACTGGGTAGCGATATGCACATGACAAAAATGATCTCTTCAGCCAAACCTGTACTCAAAAAATTTATTCAAATGGATCAGATATCTAAATGTAAGATTTGAAACTGTGAAACAAAAGGGAAACACTTAAAGATACAGACACAAGCAACAACTTTAATAGGTCTCCAACAGCTTTATAAATAATAGCAAGAATCAACAAATAGAATTGTATCAAATTCAAAAGTTTCTGCATAGCAAAGAAAACAACACAGTGAAGAGGCACCTTACAGAACAGGAGAAAATCTTTGTCAGCTATTCTTCTAACAGAGTATTAATGTCCAATATACATAAGGAACTCATAAACTTCACAATAAAAGAACAGATAATACAATCCATAAGTGGACAAATGAATGGAAAAGATACTTCTCAAAGGAAGTACTAATGGCCAGTAATTATATGAAAACATATTTAAAATCTTTAGCCTTCAGGTAAATGCAAATCAAAACTACATTGATATTCCATCACACCCTTGTTGAATGGCCATCATCAAGAATACAAAAAACAAATGCTGAGAGGATATGGCAAATAGGAACTCTTTTACACAGTTGGTGGGAATGTGAATTGACATGGTGATTCCTCAAGAAACTAAAAATAGAACTATCATATGATCCAGCTACACCACTCCTTGGTGTATACCTGAGGAAATTAAAGTAAGCATCTTGTAGAGACATCTGCATATGCATTTTTGAGGCACAATTCACAATAGCCAAGTTATGGGATCTACCCTGGTGCTCTTCAACAGATCAGTACATAAGGACAATGTGATATATATATATATATATATATATATATATATATATGCATTAGTCAACCATAAAGAATACAACGTCATTTGCAGAAAAATAAATGAAACTGGAATTCATTATATTATGTGAAATAAGCTGGCATAAAAAAGGAAAGTATCAGATATTTTTGGTCATATGTGGAATCTAGAAATGCAATATATATATAAGTAGAAAAGGAAGGAGATGAGTG
Source organism: Dasyprocta punctata (assembly GCA_004363535.1). Taxonomy (NCBI): domain Eukaryota; kingdom Metazoa; phylum Chordata; class Mammalia; order Rodentia; family Dasyproctidae; genus Dasyprocta; species Dasyprocta punctata. The sequence goes on along the minus strand of RJWM01009442.1, from coordinate 52,212 downwards.
GCAGAGGATAACAGAAGTAGAATGGGAGAGAGCAAGAACTGTTAAAAAGGAGGATGGATACAAATACGAAAATGCCACAATGAAAGTCCTTATTCTGTAAAGTATGCTTATTGTAATTGCAAAAGTATTGGATGTATCTTGAAAGCATTATTCTGAGAGAAACTAGTCAGATATACACACACACAATTTTTTTATGATTGAATTTGAGTTCTACAAGAATGTTTTCACAGTCTAGTAGCATTCAACCAAAAAAGTTGTCTGGCAGAAAGATTGCCATTATAACACTATTATTAGCACTCTACAATTCATAGTATTAACTATGGATAATCAGATTTTAGTTTAGTACATAGTAACAGCTATGGTCCAGCTTTAATATTTTGCATACAGACAGCCAATTTTCACAGAACCATTTGTTAAATAGGCTATTTTTCCTACAATGTATGTTTTGGCCCCTTTAAGACCTAATAATTGAATGTGTTGGAGACGTTTCTGTGCCTCTGCTATGTTCTATTGGTACACATGTATACTTTTATGCCAGTATCATGACATTTTTATCACTGATGATTTGCAGTATAACTTGAAGTCAGGTATTATGATGCCTCCTGTTTTGTTCTTGTTACCAGGACTGCTTTTGGTATTCTTAGTAATTATATGAAAACATATTCAAAATCTAGATCTCTTCCATTTCCATATGAATTTTAGGATTTTTTTTCTCTAGTTCTGTGAAGAATGCTATTGGTATCTTGATTGGGATTGCATGGAACCTGTATATCAGTTTTGGGAGTATGACCATTTTGATAATATTCATTTGCCTATCCAGGAGCAGAAGACATTTTTCCATTTTCTGATATCCTCTTTAATCTCCTTTACAAGATTCCTGTAGTTTTCACTGCGGAGATCTTTCACTTCCTTGGTTAGAGTAATTCCTAAGTACTTGATCTTTCCTAATGCTATTGTAAATGGTATTGTTTTCGTAATTTTTTTCTCATGGAGTTCATTATTGGTATACATTAATGTTATTGATTTTTGTGTATTGATTTTGTATCCTGATGCATTTCTGAAGTTGGTTATTAATTCTAAGACTTCTGGGTGAAACTTGTTGAGTCTTCCATGTGGAGTAGCATGTCATCTGCAAATAATGATAATTTGAGTTTATTCTTTCCTGTGTGTAATCCTTTTACTTCTTTTGCCTTATTGCTCTGGCTAATGGTTTCGGTACTAAATTGAACAAGAGTGTTGACAGTGGGCATCCTTGTCTTATTCCTGATTTCAGAAGAAAAGCTTCCAGTTTTCCCCATTTAATATTATGTTGGCTGTTGGTTTGTCACAAGTGGCTGTTATCAGATTCATGCAAGGTCTTTCTATATCTATTTTCTTCAGGGTTTTTTAATCATGAAAGCATGTTAAATTTTGGCAAAAGTGTTTCCTGACTCTATTGATATGATCAAGAAGTTTGGTATCAGAGTGGTGGGGACTTACTGAAAGAAGTAAGTTTGGAAGCACTCTTTTCCTCTCAATTTAATTAAGATTCTGGGAAGTATTGGTGATTTAACACCCTTAAAGCTTTTGTAGAATTCAGCAATGAATTCATCAGGTCCTAGGGTTTTGTTAGTTGGTAGATTTTTTTTTATTCCTTCCTGAATTACATTGCTTATTATTGAATTGCTCAAAATGTTTTGTATCTTCTTGCTTAGTTTTGGTAAGCAAAATTGTCCATTTCTTCAAGGTTTTCCAGTTATTGGATTACAATTGTTCATAGTAGCTAATGACTATCCTCTGGATTTTAGTGGTACCCATTGTGATTTCACCTAAGAGAAAAGTTAGGGAAACAACATTCTTCACTATATTGTTAAAAGAAAGAAAGAAAGAAAGAAAGAAAGAAAGAAAGAAAGAAAGAAAGAAAGAAAGACTTAGAAATCAACCTAAATAAGAAGTAAAAGTTGTCTACATTAAAATCTACAGTACTCTGCAAGATGAGATCAAAGAGGATATCAGAAAATGCAAAGATATCCCTTGCTCTTGGATAGGAACAATCAACATAGTGAAAATGGCCATACTCCAAAAATTGCTATACAGATTTTATGCAATCCCAATCAAAACACTATTAGCATGCCTTACAGAACTAGAGAAAATATTCCTAAAATTCATTTGGAACCAGAAGAGACCTATAATAGTAAAAAAATTTCCAGACAGCAAAAGCAAAGCAGGTGTCACAATCCCTGACTTGAAATTACACTACAGATCTAGAGTACGGTACTGTCAAAAAACAGACATGAGGATTCATGGAATAGATTGGAAGAGGCAGAAACAACTTCAAACACACTATATTATCTTTGATAAAAGGGGCCAAAAACATTTACTGGAAGAAAGAAAGCCTCTTTAATAATTGGTGTTTGAGAAACTGGTCTTCCATATGCTGAAGATTAAAATTAGACTTATGTGTCTTACCATACACTAAACTAAAATTGAAATAGATCGAAGATCTAAATATTAAAATAGAAACACTAAATCTGCTCAAAGAGAGAATAGGTAGAGCTCTTGAAGACATAAATGTATGCAAGGTCTTCATAAACAAAACCCTGACTGCATGAGAAATACTATAAACAATCAACAAATAAGATCTGATCTTACTAAAAAGCTTTTGTATAGCAAATGAAATCACCAGCAGAGTGAAGACAACCCACAAAAAAAGGAAAAAAAATTAACCAGTTGTTCTTCATAAAAGAACCAGTATCTAGAAAATACAAAGAATTGAAAGAAAAAAAAAAGAGCATCCAAAATTTAAAGACCCAATTCAAAAATGGTCATCTCAAATGAATAGAAACTTCTCAGAAGAAGCACAAATGGAAAATAACTCCATGAAAAAATGTACATCACTGATCATTTGAAACATGCAAATTAAAAGAAAGTTGAGATTTCACTTCATTCCAGAAAGAATGGCTATTATTAACAAATCAACCAATAAAAATGCTAGTGCGGCTTTGGGCAAAAAAGGCACATTTTTCCATTATTGGTGGGAGTATAGACTGGTACAACCACTGTGGAAATCAGTGTGGACATTCCTCAAAACACTAGGACTAGAGCTTCCATTTGACCCAGCTATTGGCTGCTTGATATCTTCCCAAAAGAATTAAAAGCATCATACCACAGTGACATATACATATCCATGTTTATAGCAGCACAATTTGTAATAGCTAAATCTTGGAAACAATTCAAATGCCCATCAGCAGTAGAATGGATAAAACAAGTTGTGGTATGTTTATATGATGGAGTACAAATCTGTCATAAAGAAGGGTAAACTTGAGACTTTTATAGGTAAATAGATGCAACTTCAGATCATACTCATAAGTGAAATAAATCAGAGGCACATTTGTAAATATATTGTCTCCCTAGTGTGAGAAATTCAAAGAATAAGTTCAAAATGTACAATAGATATTGTAAAATGGACAGAAATTTTTCAAAAGGAAAGAGGAACTATGATGGGGGAAAGGGGAAAGGAAGGAAGGAAAATGGAAAAAAGTACAATAAAATACAAGGTATTTATACAACTAGTGTCTCTTCATTGAAAAGAAAAGTTTGTGTTAATATCGCTTGGAGAATTTTTTATGCCCATACCTTGTACTCTGAGTAACTACTTTAAATATAACAATATGCAATGTATTGCCTATTGTTTTGTTATGAAATTTTGTTTCACTTATTTTCCACAAAATAAAAAAATAGATATTGAGAGATAGGAATTAACTGTTCAAAGTGAAAGGGGAACATGGAAGGGAGTAGAAAGAAAAACAAAAGTATGAGTAAAAAATAATAAACTGTAAACAAACTTTTATAAGTATGGAAATCGAAGATGGGTTGAAGAGAGTTGAGAGCAATGGGAAAAAAAGAGGAATTAAGATATATCATGTATAGGTACAAATTCCCTATGATGAATGTGATCATTTATTCATATCTGAATTGTATCAATAAACTTAATTATAACAAAGTCAAGTAAGCAAGGCTTACAGAATACCCACCATCATTAAAAAAGAAGCTCCCCACAACATACAGTTCACATGCTTAAAATCCAACAAAGAACAAGATTTTAAAAGCTGTCAGAGAAAGCAAAAAATTCACATATAAAATCTGCATTAGAATCATAGCAGACTTCTCTAAAGAAACTCAAATGTCCAGAAGAGCTTGGGGTGAAACATTTCAAGCCCTGAAAGCAAACACCTTCCATTCCAGATTAATGTGTACCCAAAACTTTCTTTCAAAATGAAGAAATAAGAATATTTCATGAAAACAACTCCTCAAGAGGTTTATGAATACCAAACTAGCACTTCAGGAAACATTGAAAAAAATCCTAGACAGATTTTATGAAGCCAAAAGAGGCCAAAGATATAGATGGAATGAATACATCAAGCAAGGTGAATAAATAAAAACGGGAAAAGAAAAACAAGAGTCATCAACAGGGAAAGAGCACAATGATTGAATTAATCAACATCTCTCAGTAATAACTGTCAATGCAATCAACACACCAATTAGAAGACACTGATTACCAGATTGGATCAAAAAACAGAATCCTACAATCTGTTGCATTTAAGAAACTCACTGAAGACACACTCAGGGGTGGATCCCTGCTAGCTACACGGAGGATCTGAGCTCTGCCCAGCCCAGCATCTCAGCACAATCCATCAGGCGAATGCCTGGTCAGCCTCACTGGTCACAAAGGTACCAAGCCCTGCCCAGCACAGAACACAGGAGCCATCCATCAGGGAGTAACCAGCCTAGCTAATGGGTCCTGAAGTTTTTGAGCGCTGCTCATCACAGCACAAGGTTCCAGCACCATAGTTTGAGGTGTGCCCTGGCCACCTGCTATGGTTTATGGTCCTGTGGCCCCACCAAGTCCCATTTAATCATAACATGGACATGGCTGAGTCTGGTGTTCATAGATGGATGGTTTGTTGTTTAGCACTGGGATTGGCAATGTGAGTGCTGCACATTCCTGGGGGGTGGGGCTGACATACAAGGGTGGGAAGAAGGCATGTTTTCCCTCTCTGGCTGGTTCACCTTGCTGTTTGGCAACCACCATGAGTGGCTGCCCTGCCTTGCTGCCCTCCCTTACAGCCAGCTGAATATGGACTGAAACCTCCAAGAACTGTAAGAAATAAACCTTTCCTGCCTTAATTTTGGGCATCAGGTATTCTGGCTCAGCAATGAGTAAAAAGTAACTAAGACACTACCCATATGGATATTGGAGGATCAAAGCTTTGCCCAGTGCAGGGTTCTAGTGAAATCCATCAGGAGGGTTCCTGGCCAACTGCACAGGTCACAGAGGAAAATGACAAAATGAAAGAGCAGTTTCAGTCTTCCAGCCCACTTAGAACAAACCCAGGAGATACTAAAATGAAAGACATTGGAAATTGCATAGCTGAACTTTCTGAAATGATAGCAACTGAAATAAAGAAACAACTCCATGAAGCTATAGAGGAAATCAGATCAGAAAATATCTCCCAGGTAAAAAAAGAAATGACAAACATTATGAAAAAAATGTTGAGTGTATCTAAAGAAGATCTAGATTAAAAAATAGAGGAACGTAAGAAAATATTGGAAACCCTGAGTGAACAATATAAGACAGAATAGAACATATCAAACAGATTCAAAGTGATATTCAGGCAATCAAAGATTCCATTGAAAACTGGCAAAACTGCTTGAATGAAGCTGAAGATAGACCCTCAGACCTTGAAGACAGGATGGAAGCATCTGATCATGAAAGAAAAGACCTATTAAAAATAACAAGGAAGCATGAAACAATTCAACAGCTGCAAGATGATGCAAAGAAAAACAATATATAATAATGATAGGTGTAAATGAAAAATCAGGGTTAACACAAATGACATAAGAAGACGATTTACAGAAATAACAGCAGAAAATTTTCCAAACATGGGAAAAGAATCTGATATAAGATAAATGAGGCATAAAGGGCCCAATTAACCATAAACAAAATAAATCTTCACCTAGACATATAATAATTAAGATCTCAAAATTCAGCACAAGAACAGAATACAAAAAGTCAGAGAAAAGAAACAGATGAACTATGAAGGAAAACCTAGCAGAATCACAGCATATTTCTCAACACAAATCTTGAAATCATGAAGAGCTTGGAGTGAAGTATTTCGAGTCCTGAAAGAAAACAACTTCCAACCCAGATTGATGTACTCTACAAAACTATCTTTCAAAACTGAAGGAGAAATAAGATACTTCCATGGCAAAAAACAACTGAAGAAATTCATGACCACCAAACCAACACTACAAAGAGTACTGAAAGATACTCTGCAAAGAGATAAAGATAACTACAATTCTGAAAACAACAGCAGAAAGAAACCACCAAGCAGGCCAAACAATTAAATAGAAAAAGTAGAAAACCAACATCAGAAAGTTAACATGACAGAGATAAGTCAGTAAATATAAGTTACACCCATCAACATAAATGAGTTGAATTTATAAATAAAAAGAAACAGACTGGCAGGGTGAATTAAGAAACAAAATCCAACAATATGTCGTGTACAGGAAATACATTTAACTCAAATGGGAATCCATAGACTAAAAGTAAAAGGATGAAAAACACCATAGGCTAAAAGTCAAAGGATGAAAAAGAATAATACTCCATAAGACAGGAACCCAGAAAAAAGCAGGGGCAACTATTCTGTTTGCAGACAATGTGAACTTCAAACCAAGAATGATCAAAAGAGATAAAGAAGGTCACTAAATACTTCTTAAGGAAAAACTTGAAGAGGAAGAGATTACAGCCATAAATATATATGCACCAAATAGGGGAGCATCCAACTATGTAAGAAAATCTTAATAGACATTAAAAATCAAGTCAGCAAAAATACAGTTATAAAGGAGTCCTTAACACCCCATTGTCACAAAGAGACAGATCAACCAAACAAAAAGCCAGCAAAGAAATAACAGAACTAAATCAAACTTTTGAACAAATGGACTTAGTAGATGTGTACTGAATGTTCCACCCAACAACATCAGAATACACATAATTTTCAGCTGTACATGGGTAATTCTCTAAAATAGACCATATAGTAGCCCACAAAGCATGCTTAAGTAAATGCAAAGGAACTGAAATAATTCCATGTGTATTATCTGATCCTAGCACAATAAAATTGGAGATCAATGACAAAAAACCCACAAGAACCCCATAAACACATGGAAATTGAATAACACTCTTTAAACAAACAATGGATCACAGAAGAAATTAAAGAAATTAAACAATATCTAAAATACAATGAAAATGCAAATACAACAATCAGAACCTGGGGGACACAATGCAAGCAGTCCTCAGAGGGAAATTTATAGCGGTAAACTCCCTCATCAGAAAAATGGAATGAACACAAATAAATAACCTAATACTGCACCTCAAACTTCTAGAAAAAGGAGAGCAGGTCAAGCCCAAATCCCAAAGAATGGAGGAAATTATAAAGATCAGAGCAGAAAACAATATAATTAAAACTAAGAAAACAATACAAAGAATCAATGAATCAAAGAGTTGGTTCTTTGAAAGAATAAGTAAAATTGATAAACCCCTAGGCAACCTTATCAAAAAGAGGAAAGAAAAAACTCCAATTCATGCAATAGGGAATAAAAAGAGTGAAGTCACTACAGACCCTATGGAAATACAGAAGATCATCAATACCAACTTCAAAAAAACTTTACTCTCACAGGTTTATAACATAGCACAAATGGACAAATTTGTAGAAACATATGAATTACCAAAGCTGGATGAAGAACATGTAAAACTGCTGAGTAAACCAATTTAAGCTAATGAAATTGAAAATGTAATTAGAACCTTACCAACAAAGAAAAGGTCAGGTCCTGATGGATTCAAGGCTGAATTCCACAACAAATTTAGGGAAGACTTAATGCCAACACTCTTGAAACTCTTCAATGAAACTGAAAGGGAAGTAAGTCTCCCTAATTCATTCCTGGAAGCAAGTATCACCCTAATACCAAAACCAGAGAAAGAGCCAAACCAAAAAAGAATTAAAGACCGATCTCCCTAATGAACATAGATGCAAAAATCCTCAATAAAATACAGCAAATGCAATGCAACAAATCATCAAAAACATTATATACCATGATCAAGTGGGATTCATCCCAGGAATGCAGGGGTGATTCAGCATATGCAAATCAATAAATGTAATACACCCTATCAACAGAGCCAAAGAAAAGAATCACATGATCATCTCAATAGATGCAGAAAAAACTCTCGACAAAATCCAACACTCATTTATGATAAAAACCCTGTGAAAATTCAGAAAAGATTGTCTTTACCTCGATCTGATAAAAGCCATATATGATAAACCAACAGCCAACATCTTACTAAGTGGACAAAAACTGAAAAGTTTCAACCTAAAATCAGGAACAAGGCAGGGGTGTCCATTATCACCACTCCTATTCAATATACTACTGGAAACATTAAATAGGGCAATTAGGCAAGAGAGAGAAATGAAAGGAATAAGCACAGGAAAGGAAGAAGTTAAATTATCATTATTTGCAGATGACATGATACTCTCCATAGAAGACTCCCAAAAATCCATTGGAAGACTTTCAGATGTAATAACCAAATTCAGAAATGTAGCTGGATACAAAGTCAACACTCGAAAACCAATAGCATTGCTGTACACAAACAACAAACTCATTGAGAGACAAATTAGGGAAATTGCACTCTTTACAATAGCACCAAAACCATGAAATACTTAGGATTTAAAAAAGGAAGTAAGACATCTATACATTTAGAATTACATTACTCTGAAAAAGGAAATCGAAGAGGATTTCAAAAAATGGAAAGACATTCCTTGTTCATGGATAGAAAGAGCAAACACTGTGAAAATGGCCATTCTTCCAAAATTGTTCTACAGATTTAATGCAATTCCAATCAAAATACCATTAGCATACCTCACAGATCTAGAGAAGTCTTTCCTAAAATTTATCTGGAACCAGAAGAGATCTAGAATAGCAAAGGCAATTCTGGGCACCTAAGACAAGGCAGGAGGCATCACAATCCCTGACTTGAAGTTATACTACAATGCTACTGTGATAAAATTAGCATGGTAGTGGAATAAAAACAGACCTGAAGATCAATGGCACATATTAGAAGATACAGTCAGAACTACAATTGCACTCAGCCACCTCATCTTCGAGAAAGGAGCCGAACATGTTTACTTGGAGAAAGATAGCCTCTTTAATAAGTGATGCTGGAAAAACTGGTTTTCTATATGCTGAAAACTAAAACTAGATCCATGTCTATCACCATGCACTACACTAAAGTCAAAATGGATCAAAGATCTAAATACTAAAAGAGAGACACTAAATCTGCTGGAAAACAAAGTAGGTATAAATTTTCACGACATAGCAATAGGCAGAGAATGCACGAACAAAAATCAAACTGCATGGGAAATACTCCCCAGGATCAACAACTGGGATCTCATCTTATTAAAAAGTTTTTGCATGTTAAAGGAAATCTCCAACAAAGTGAAAAGAAAACTCACGAATTGGGAAAATATCTTAGCCAATTGTCTGTCAGACAAAGGACTTCTATCTAAAACATGTAAAGAATTAAAACAAATCAGGCCCCTAAAATTCAAGGACCCAATCCAAAAATGGGCATCTGAGATGTATACACACTTCTCAGATGAAGAAATACGAGCAGCAAATAAATATATGAAAAAATGTTCAACATCAATGGTCATTAGAGAAATGCAAATTAAAACAACACTGAGATTTCATCTCACCCAAGAAAGAATGGCCACAATCAAGAAATCAACCAATAACAAATCCTGGAGAGGCTGTGGGGAAAATGGAACTCTTCTCCACTTTTGGTGGGAGTGTAGGCTGGTGCAATCATTGTGGAAATCAGTGTGGAGATTCCTCAAAAAGCTAGGATTAGAGGTTACATTTGATCCAGCTATCTCGCTTCTGGGCTTTTTCCCAGAATTGAAAATGTCATACCACAGTGATGTATGTGCACCTGTGTTTATAGCAGCACAATTAGTAATAGCCAAATCTTGGAAACAACCCAAGTGCCCATCAATTGAGGAATGGATAAAAAAGATGTGGTATTTTTATACAATGGAGTCCTACTCAGCTATAAAGAAATATTGCATTGAGGCTATTATAAGTAAATGGATGCAACTTGAGACCATACTCATAAGTGAAATAAATCAAACTCACATGTGTAAATACCATATTGTCTCCCTAGTGTAAGAAACTGAAAGAGCAAATAAGATCCAAAATCCACAATAAATATTGTGTAAGGGTAAGAAACTGTTCAAACAGGAAAAGTAACTGGGATGGGGAAAGGATGAAAGAAGGAAGGGAAAAGGAAAAAGACATAAATTTGTATGTGTGCACACGCGTGTGTGTGTGCGCGTGTGTGTATATATATATATATATATATATATATGTAAGGTAGCTAAGAAGACTATACTACTAAGTGTATTAGTTCTTGGAAAAAAACAGCTAATACTCATGTGATTACATCAATTTTACATGTCTATACCTGGTAATCTAAACTACCATTTTGAAGGTAACAATATTCAATATTACACCCATTGTTGAATTCCTATCATCTTGTTTTGAAAACCTATATTGCTATTGCTTTGGGTTTGTTGTTGTTGTTTGTCTCTTTTGCTCTTTGTTTTTCTTTTTTGTGCCTTTTTTTCTCTTAAATAAAAAGAAAGAAACTCACTGAATCCAAAAAGATATTCACTGTGAGCCAGGGATTTAGCTCATTGGTGCAAACTCTTGCGTGGCAAGTGCAAAGTCATGAGTTTGATCCCTGGACTCCCCACCCAAAAACAAGTATGGTTAAAATGATATTCATCAACAAAATATCAATGGCTGGAAAGCAGTTTTTCATGCATCAGGACCCTATAAACAAGCTGGAGTAGCAATTTTACTCTCAGAAAAAGTAATCTACATGCTAAAATAATCAGAAGGACAAGAAAGGTTACTATGTACTAGCTAAGGAAATAATCTAACATGAAGAGACAACACTTGTAAATATATATGCAATGAATACTCAATCATCTACCTTCATAAAACAAATACTGCTGGACATAAAAGACCAAATAAACACTAGCACCATGATAGTGAATTGCCTCAATACTTCACTTTTGCAAAGAAATATATCAACTATACAAAAAAGAAAGAAAAAATTATTAGAGCTCAATTACACCCTTGAACATATGGACCTAACAGATATCTGCAAAGTGTCTTACCCTAGTACAAAAGGGTACACATTCTTCTCTGTAGCACACAAAATTCTCTTCAAAATAAACCTCATAATAGTTTGAGCCATCTTCAAATATAGGTTAATGAAAGTAAGGAAGATGGGATGCATATTCTGGGTACTAGGACCTATGCTAAGACTACCATTGTAAGACAGGGAAGAAAATACGAATGTCAGAAAACAGACTAAGAGAAAGTAAGTATAATCATACTAGCCATCACTGTAAATCTTTGCCCACTCTCACCTCCACTCCATCTGTCCCAGAGACAACTATTAAACAATTCCATATTCAATCTCCAATATTTTATATCCACAACTATATTTTTAGATCACTTCCAGTATAAAAGTTCATATTCTCTGGGAACCATTGAATAAAATTCCTACCATTTTCCATGTACAGTTTCCCTCTTTATATTTCAAAATTTTACCAGGAAACCCATACTTCTAAGTAGCATTTACGAAGGCTAGGTCAGCGAAAGACAGTACTGATGTGCTAGACTTTACCTTCTGGCTCTCACTACTTAAATACACATCTTTAATAATTCACCTGGTATTAACTAAAGCTACATTAAATCTGTATGAATACGTTCCCTTGTGCCTTAAAACAAACAAATTACTATTTGGAACTTAAAAACAGTACCCACTGGTGCTGCAATAGTGACTTCACAATAGCTTGGTCGACAGGAAGACTTCTAACTACTTTTAATATAGTTATTTATCTGGCCTTAATCAACTCAAAAATCATTTCATTAGCATTTTACCATCTTATCAAGAATCACATCATCGCATACTTTGAAGTTGCTCTGTTATTTTTGTTGTTGTTGAGGTTCTGAGGACTGAACTCTGGGCCTCTGTACTGAGATATCCCCAAGTATTTTTTTTTTAAACAGGATCTTGCTAAGTTACTGAGTTGCCCAAGGCTGGGTTCAAACTTGCAATCCTCCTGCCTCAACCTCACATAGTACTGGAAATATAGGCATGTTGAGACGACACCTGGCTGAGGCTGCTCTGTTTTAATAAATGCTTATTTAATCAAATAACGCCATGTTTTGGAGGACACTATTTTTATAGTTGAATTCAGACACATTCCTTTTTGTTTTGTTTTGTGTTTTTTTTTGTTTTTGTTTTTGTTTTTTGCGGCACCAGGGATTGAACTCACTTTCTCGTGCCTGCCAGATAGGAACTTAAACCACTGAGCCAAAGTCCTGGCCCTCGTTTTTTGAGGCAGGGTCGCACTACGTAGCTCAGGACGGTCTTGCGCTCGCGTTGTAGCCCAAGCCGGCCTCAAACTCACAATACTCCTCCTACCTCAGCCTCCTGAGTGCTGAGATTAAAGGCATGCGCCACCAAGCCTGGCTCCACATTCCAAATTTAAATTGTTCAATTTTTCTACAGGCTCATAAATCTTTTTTTTTAATATCCCAGTCCAAAATTGTATTAGTGACTGAAATAAAGCATTAAAATGCCAAAGTGATGGCAACATCATGCAAATATTTTATAATCTTGGTTTCTCAAAACCTTGAGTTTTCTCATTTCTCACTCACTGCAATGCCAAGAACAAATTTTTAAAAATCAGATAAGGATGCTATGATACAGTGAAACATAAATACTATCTGAGTTCTAATCTTGGATTTTTCACCAAAGTGACAAGAAATCTTGATGAAGTTTCTTCACCTTATTGAATATCTCTGTAAAAGAATAGTGATGGGGTCCAGGTTCCTGTTAGACTGTTTACTTAAAGTGGTCACATAAATTGCCTGGACATGTGTGTTACTGCCCAATTTATCAGTTGCTTACTCAGTTACCTCAATGTATTTGGAAGAGAACTGCCTCTGCGTAAGACATTTTCTGCAATTGTGGTCTCTTGCTTTGTGTTTCACAGTATATCTAATTTAGCTTGTCTGTGAGGTGAAAAAAAAAAGACTGCCTGTATCTTTACAGATGCTTTCACTGGTCCTTGGCATGCACTATCTGAGTGATCACTCACCCCTGATAATTGAGGCCCTAATATCTTGAACAGACCCAGGGCCACACAGATCAAGTTTCAAGGATTGACTTGATGCTTTATTTAGCTTACTGGGCTTTTGGACTGCTGGGATATTGAACAGGTGGAAACTCTATAGACTGGTTCCCATCCTGTTTACCTTAACTTTATATTAATTCTGTTATGGTTTTGTTCTCAGTTTATTTTTTATTCATTATATGTGTCAAAAAAATTTTAGGCAAACTAAAATTAACAGTTAATTTGAGCAAAGGATGATTCATGAATCGGAACGTGCTCGGAGCCAGAAGAGGTTCAAAGATTTCACTCCATAGGATAAGCTCATAGGCAGAACATGGAAGAAAAGTAATCACTTGCCTAGCTACAAATAGGTATTTCCCTCAATTAGGCATAATATGATGAAACATTTGCTTTATTTGAACATGGTGTGACCAGTTGCCTGTCCGTGATTGTCTGAAACTCAACTGTTTGTCACAAAATTGTTGTAGTCAGGGTTTACAAGGGAATAGATTTAATACAGAACGCATAATTTATAGGATTATTTTATAATATTCACCCAAAAAGTCAAATGCAGAAGAGCACAAGAGATCTATTCATGCACAACAGAACCAAAAAAAATCAGCTGAGGGGCTGGATCCCACAGCAATATCCTGCACGAGTCAAGTTGGAGACTTAGAGTCCACGACAATGTCTCATGCAAACCTGTATCAAGGATCTGCACGGGGAGGCTCAAAGGTCAGGGGTGGAAGCTAGAAAGTCTGCACCAGATGAATGAAAGATCTGTGCCAGCTGGCTGAGGGATCTGCACTGGAGCCAGGAAGCAACACTCAACATAAGGACCAGAGGTCCTCTGAAGAGAACTGCAGACATCCTCAGTGACAGCAAGGACCTGAGCTCCTCCAACAATGAGAACAGCTGAGTTCCTATCAGGAAAACCAGTGTGACAAGCTTCTCCATGAGAATCAACAGCACACCATCTTCCCTTCGATTTCTCCTTTTACATTGTTGGCAACAATCCTGAGGTGGGCCTTCCATGCCCAGAACAACACTAATTCAGTTCAGCTGGGTGTTACAAGTTGGCCATTAGTTAATCTACCACAAAAATATACTCCTAAACTAGTCATCTGCTTGGATCAGTATGTAGTAACTCAAAGTAGGGAGACAGCCCTGGGCCAATGGCTTGCTGCTCTTTAAAATTCAACACAGGGCTAGATGGGTAGTGAGAGAGTTAATGTTTGGCTTATGAGTAACTAATATACATTGGGTCTTGGAAGCCAACTTCAACCAAGATGTATGTCTCCCAATAAACACAAACCTGAATAATGTGTTAATATAGCCAGTCTTTGATTACCTCTATTAAATATAACTCTCTTCATTGGAGATAAGCATGAATCAATAGGCTTAAAGTTGTTAGTTCTCAAGTCAAAGGTTTATAGGGAAATTGAAGCATAAAATGGGTAGCCTTTGGTTCAGGCTGTAGCAGGGTGATTTCTTGTGGACATTAAGTCCAAGTCAACAGGATTTCAGCACAGGTGCATATCATCAGTCTCAATGTAAATACCTGATATAAGAAAGTTCAGTGCCTGCCAACTTAAATAACATATAACCAGGGTCATTAATGGCACATAACCACTATTGAGTAGAACCCTATATATAGCTGGACTGCAATGAAGGTTGGAGATCAGGCTAAAGTTGTGAGTACTGCTTTGAGTGACTAGTACAGTGACTAGAGGCCACAGGAAAAGCTAAACAGATGGACAATGGCTAAGCAGCTGAATAAAGATATCAAACCCATTCTATAGCTCTGTGTCTACTTTGGGTTGCCAGAATCTCAAGTTAACTCCCCAGTTGAACTAATGACAAAACAATCAGCATAATTGGCAGGATTCGTCACAGCCTGCTCCAAGTCAAAAGTCTCCTTAACAGGAGATACCCATAGCAAAGGGTTGAAATAAGAGACCAGTGTGAAGCAGAACACTGAAAGAAGAGATATATGCTGCTCATAAATTGTGTCCAGAAAGAATGCATGCTGCCAATATAATAGCTCATCCACACAGACAGCTTGGGAGCTGAGGAGATCAAACTGCTTCCTTACAGAAAGTCCCATTCAGTGATGATACAGGAAGCGAAGCAGTGAACCACAGCCTAGGAAGGCCATAAACATAAAGAAGGGCAACACCAAGGTTGAGGTGAGGGGAGAGTCCACTCCTGGGGCTTCCAGCCTGAGAGTGGCATCCATGCTGGAGCTACAAAAATAATCTAAATTTGAGTCCACATCAGAGCTGAAGGCAGGCCCAGGGCCCAGGCTGGAGCCACTAGAAAAGAAAACAGTAGGCAGCAGATCCTGTCCAAATGACTGATTTATGGCTACTAAGCCCAAAGATAGACTGGCTTAAAGCAACAGCACAGAGAGACTAGAAAGACTTCAGCCAGAGACCATAAGTTATCAGACCCCCACCAATATAAAACATGTGCTCAAGTTAATGGACATTGGGAAGACTATATCTTGATTTATGGTACTCTTGATAAATTCTCAGGTAAGACAGCCTACATAAATGAGTATGAGAGACACGTCATCAAAGTGAAACCAATGACTGACTCTAGGTACAGGCTATCTGATGCCTCAAGGCTATATCTTACACATCTCCCTGGTACCAGAATATATCTTGGGGATGGACCTTCTCCAGGGATTGAAAATCAAAAAACAGTTTGCCCTCATATGGGAAGAAAGCCAATGGATATTGAGTGTATTGCCACAGGGTTGCTTGTACATCCCACTGTGTACCCTGGGCTGCTGGCAAAGGACTTGGCTATATACTCCACAGGATATGCAGTTATTTCATTGTGTGGAGGATTTTATGTCAACCTCTGATTCTACTGTAGATCTGAATCATGCTGATGGTGGTCTCCAGAAGCACCTAGTAGTATGTAGATGGGCTATGAGTAAGGCTAAGATTAGGGACATGAACTTTCTGTCAAAGTATTATAAGTCATCTGGTCAAGTAGGACAGAAACAATATCAGAGGTTGTTACTGATGAAATGTAAAAGTGTCCTCATCTACCACAGTGAAACAGTTACAGACTTTTCTAAGGTTTCTGGTGTATTAGAGGGCTTTTATTTCCCATTTAGCCCAGATCTTAATACCCTTGTGCAACCTGGGTAAAAAAGGCATGTCCTGAGATTAGACAAAAGACGTGGGGCAGGCATTTGGAGATGTAAAGTGGGCTGTGCAGCAGGCACAAGACCTACAAGTGACCAGCCTCAGGCACCATTGTGAACTACATGCTCATGTCATCACCAATGGCTTTGGCTGGGGATTATAGCAACAAAAGAATGGCTACAAATGCCTTTAACATTCTAGTCCCAAATTATAGAAGGAACTATTCCCTCATAAAGAAACAGTTCACCAGGGAGGTCCCCAGGAAGGTATGAACCACCTACACCATGGCTGAATGGCTATGCTCATAGATATCTGTTCCCAAAATAAGGGTTACTCAAATGCCAAGGCTGGTCAGATAGAGAGTATATTTAGAGTATACATTTATTTATACAGGGTACAGGGCACAAGTTACTTTTCTGATGAGTTACAACAGCTATTAGGGCAAATGAAGTATATAAACAATGCTGCACCTTCATTCTACTTACTCTAGGAGCCACAGGAAACACCCTACAAGGAAGGTCAGCTACTGATACCGGTAAGTGCCTAATTGCAGACAGGTTGAACTGTGGGCCAGCTGCCCAGTGAGTGGCTGTTGCTGTGTACCCCAAAACAGGCAGGATTTAGTTTGATACTGGGACTAGATAGAGTAGTCAATGGACTGAACTGAGTGTCATATATGTAATGATTACCTAAGAGGAGGGTCCTCTTCCCATAGGTACTGACAGGTGATATATAGAGGACTGATATTGCGGCTTTCTATGTAAAGGGCCACAGGGTGGCTACTTGGCCATCAGCCTGTGTGGGGCCAAGCCATGTGGCAAGAGCTATAAGAGGTAAGCCACACAGAAGAGGATAAACAGTAAAATAGACAGGCCAGGGTATGGCCAGTGCTGGGCCTGTTGCTCTGCAGATTGTGTACTGCACTAAAGTCCACAAGAAAAAAGAGGGATTTCCCCAGGGCAGAGAGCCACTTTCTATTTGCCACAAAGGCACTGTCCAGAGTAGGGGCAGCCCAACAGAAAAAAATCCCGTGTTCAGTTCCTGAAAAATGCCAGGGGTCCCTGGGCCCAGGAAAAGAACTAGAGAAATTTGCAAAGGGCAAGAACTAATTTGGTTCCCAGTCCTGGGCCAGCTGAGTGTATGTGCCAGCCTGTGCATGGACATACAGTAGAAAGGGAGTTTATTATGGTCTATAATAAGTTCGCCTAGTGTTGCCATTACGACATGTGTAGACAAAGATCACCCCCTGTGTGTCTGTATACCCTCTATGAAATCACACCAAACAGCCTGAAGGGTGTGGACTGTAAATAAAAATGAAGCCTAAAATGGTTACAATTTGGTTCAGGCTGGATGAGGAGGAGTGATTTCCAGTAGACATTAAATCCAAGTCAGTAATATTTCAATGCAAGTAAACCTCATTGGTCTCAGCGTAAATAACTTATACAACCAATGGCATTACTAACACACAGACATCATTGTGTAGACCACTACATGTAGCTGCACTGCCTTGAAAGCTGGTGTGAATGGGCTAAGGATCTGAGGACTGCTGCAAGTATACAGTGGCTGGAGCCACAGGAGCAACTAAACAGACGGATTCTGGCTGAATAAAAGTGTTAATCCATTCCATGGCTCTATATCTCTTCTTTGGGCTGTCTGAATCTCAAGTTAACCTCCCCAGTCTAAACTGGTAACCAGACAAGGTGTTAAATAGAATGCACTAAAATTATAGGTGACTTAAAGTGTATGTTTCTGAGAACGGTGCCCCCAAATGAACCAGAAGTGATTTTTAACATCCTTGATTTGGAGTTATTCATCCTATTTTTCTCCTTTCCTTACTTATAAATAATCAAGAATTAAATGTATAATTATAAGCATATAAGGTTCCTGTGATCATAAACATGGCACCCCTTACTAACAGTCTATTCATTCTGATTTCAGAATAACAGATTGAATGGAACAGATTATTGTTAAAATAAGTAAAACTTTACTATCTTGAAAACTATTATCTTATATCTCTCCTAGTGAAGAGTTGAGCTAAAACTAACAAAGGAAAACAAGCAAACAAAAAACTATCTTATTTGACTACATATGTAAGCACTATTAGAAAAGACCCTAAATGATAAAGTCTTCTTGGAAGCAAAAGACAACCCAAAGATATGTATAGGCCTATAACCTGGGTGTTTGAAGCCATCTTTTCCAAGAGCAAGCCAAGGATAGGTTTTATAGCTAATAATCTTGTGCATATTAGTTCACTTCCAAAATAAGCATCCTTTAACCCTTGAGGCAATAGTATAGGATGATAGACAGAGAGCATGAGATTTTGCTACATAAGAATCCAAGCTGTAGTCTGTACTCTGTCATTTAATATACATTCAAATTTAAGAAATTTACTCTGCTATATCTTGGGTAAATAACAACTATGATACACACTAGATAAAATGTTTTGAGAATTAAACAAGATAATGTAGGCAAAGTTACTGGCATATAGTCAGCAAACAACATATATCTTCCTTCTTTTAGCCTTTATATATGTTAAAATAGTGCTCATAATTTTCAGATATTGTGACTGGATATACCAAAGAAATTTGACTATCACAAAGTTACACTGGACATATGAAGATGGAACATACAGAGATTCAGCAATATTAAATTAGTTGATAAAATTAATAGGAATAGTAGTCTAGCTCTTGATGTAAAATCTACTTAGGATAAGACTGAATTTTTTGTATAACTGATAATTCACAATCTTTCACATCTAAATTAACAACTTCTGCATCCTACATGTTGGTTAAGGAAAAAGTCACAATAAGCTACATCTCTAAAAACAAATTGTATATTCCTCTCAGTATTTCATTACATTCTCTTTGTTATTTTTCTGTCATCCACTGGTTGTTGTAGACTCTTTCTTGTCAAGAGTTTATTTTCATCCTGTTGACATACTGATATATACTCACAGGATATTTGTACAAGAATATGCATTGTAGGATTTCTGTAATAAAATGCTAAAATTCCTAAATATCAAAGGGGACTCTTTAAATTAATGAAATGCTATACATTATAAAAATAGAGATATAGATCATTATATATAGATATGGAATAGGTTTTATAACTTAGGGAAAAGAAAGTGGTCAAGAATCACGTGTATGCTATTATTTAGGTGCATAAAAAGATATATATAGATAGATACACATACATATATATATAGATATATATATATAGAGAGAGAGAGATAGTATGCTTCTGAAAAAACTGATAAGAAACTGATTTAAATGACTGTATTGGAACTCGGATAACTGTTTCAGGTTGAGAATAGAGAAGCATTCTCTGTTTATAAATTATTTTGTACTATTCATATTATTTTAACCATGCACATGGATTACTTCTTCAAAAATTTTTTGAAATGGTGATTTTTTTCTTCAGTTAGGATATAATGCATGCTTATTGTAGAAAATGTAAATTTCCAGGCTTTTTTCATGGCTTTTTCCATGTCTCTACCCTTTTGGTCTTCCCTAATTTCACTTTTCCACTTTTTAAAGGTAAATTCCTCTTTGATCTTGGCACTATATATTTTTCTTTGGATCACTACTGTTTTATCCTTCCTATGTAGGTAGGATGGATCTTACCTTTTTCAACCCTGTCCAACCTTGGCCTTTCAGTCAGAGTTTCCTTTTTTATTTCTGCCTGTACAGAACAACATCATTTTCAAAGAATCTAAAGTTATGCATTCAAAAAAAGACTTACTGGACACCTCTCATGTATGAGACACCATAAGAACTGCAGAGGAGAATATCTACTAATCTGTCTTTTCCTTTCCTTTATAGAGCGCATGAAATAATAGGTCTTATATCTGAAACACAACCAGCCCTTTCTCTCTACTCTTGGACTTGAATATTCATTTTACAACCTGCTCTTTCAACCTCTTTCTAAAGAGGCCAATCCTTTTTCTTTCCAAAAAGAGCTAACTTAAATAAAGTAAACTTGGTTTCTCAAAACTTTTCATGTTTCTTTTACAATTTCTATGGGTATGGAATGTGCTAGGTTTAGTTCCTGTCCCCTCAATTTAAATGTTTGTTAATGAAAATATGAGCAAGTCTTTTGGCCTGAGCAACAAAGTGAACATTTCTCTAATATTAAAGATTGTTAAGCTTTGCTTTAATGTTTCTAGATGCAAAACTGCTAACTTCTAGTAGTTATAAAATTTCAAAAGATAACTTTATTTAAAACCCAAATCTAAAAAGTGATAGTATCTTAAAAGAAAAGCACATTCTAAGATTTTATTTTTTAAATGTTCCATAAATTGTTTATTTATAAATCAATAAATAATATACATACAGTAAACCTAAAAGTTTAGACAATCAGCCGGGCGTGGTGGCGCACGCCTTTAATCCCAGCACTCGGGAGGCTGAGGTAGGAGGAGCGTTGTGAGTTCGAGGCCTGCTTGGGCTACAACGCGAGCGCAAGGCCGGCCTGAGCTACACAGTGCGACCCTGCCTCAAAAAACCAGGGCTGGGGAGTTTGGCTCAGTGGCTTAAGTGCCTGTCTGGCAGGCATGAGGCTGTGAGTTCAATCCCCGGTGCCGCAAAAAAAAAAAAAATTTAGACAATCAAGACCTCATTAGTAACCAGAAGCATGTAAAATGAGGCTCAATTTGTAAACCTGAATGTTGAATAACATTTATTATATATTTTGTCATTTATAATCTCAAATATTATTACCAATTCTGGTTATTTTCACTATTTCACTGAAGATTCGTATTAATTGTTATAGGTGGTATATTTTTACCTGCATAACATAGCACCAAATATAAATAAGAACTTCTGAAAGAGGAGAGAAACTAAGAATTGGTATTTCAGACTACCTACATTTTATTTTATTCTATTTTTTTATTTAAGTGAAGGAAAAAAAGAAAAAAGACATATATAACAAAGACAACAAGCAAAAGAGACAAACAAACGACTAAAGTAAATACACAACAGTAACACTGCAGATTTACAAAACCGGATGATAGAAACTTGACAATGGCTGCAATATTGTGTATCGTTATCTTTAAAATGGTTATTTACATTAACAGATATAGACATGCAAAATTGATCCAATCATATGAGTATCAATTGTTCTTTCTCCATAACGAATACATTCAGCAGCGTGTTCATTTTAGTTATCTTACATACACATATATACAGGTTTATATCCTTTCCTCTTTCTTTTTCTCTTTCCACCTTTTCCCCTTCCCAATTACTTTTACTCTTTGAGCTGATTTTTACGCTTACGCAGTATTTATTATAGATTTTGGATCATATATACTTTTCTGTTTCTTACACTAGGGATACAATATGGTATTTACACATGTGGGTTTGATTTATCTCACTTATGAGTATGGTCTCAAGTCGTGACCATTTACTTACAAAAATCTCAATGTAATCTTTCTTAATAGCTGAGTAGTACTCCATTGTATAAAAATACCACATCTTTTTTATCCATTCCTTGATTGATGGGCACTTGGGCTTTCCAAGATCTGGCTATTACAAATTGGGTTGCTATAAACATGGGTGCACAGATATCACTGTAGTATGATGTTTTCAATTCTTCGGGGAAAATGCCCAGAAGAGGGATAGCTGGGTTGAATGGGATCTCTAATCCTAGCTTCTTGAGGAATCTCCACACTGACTTCCACAGTGGCTACACCAGTCTACACTCCCACCAACAGTGGAGAAGAGTTCCTTTTTCCCCATTGCCCCTCCAGCATTTGTTGTTGGTTGATTTTTTAATCTTGGCCATTGTTTCTGGAGTGAGATGGAATCTCAGTATTGTTTTAATTTGCATTTCCCTAATGAGCATTGATGTTGAACATTTTTTCATATATTTATTAGCCATTTGTATTTCTTTCTCTGAGAAGTGTGTATTCATCTCAGATGCCCATTTTTGGATTGGGTCCTTGAATTTTAGGGGCCTGATTTGTTTTAATTCTTTATATGTTTTAGATAGAAGTCCTTTGTCTGATGGACAATTGGCTAAGATGTTTTCCCAGTTCGTGGGATTTCTTTTCACTCTGTTGGAGATTTCCTTTGACATGCAAAAACTTTTTAGTAAGATGAGATCCCAGGTATTGATTCTGGGAAGTATTTCCCATGCAATCTGATTTTTGTTCATGAACTCTCTGCCTACTCCTATGTCGTCGAGTTTTTTACCTACTCTGTCTTCCAGTAGGTTTAGTGTCTCTGTTTTTATATTCAGATCTTTGATCCATTTTGACTTTATTTTAGTGCATGGTGATAGGCATGGATCTAGTTTTATTTTACGGCATATGGAAAGCCAGATTTTCCAGCACCATTTGCTAAAGAGGCTTTCTTCCAATGTACATGTTTGGCCCCTTTGTCAAAGATGAAGTGGCTAAGTGTGTTTGCAGTTGTGGCTGTATCTTCTAATCCATTCCATTGATCTTCAGGTCTGTTTTGATTCCAGTACCACACTGTTTTTATCACAGTAGCTTTGTAGTATAGTTTCAAGTGGGGGATTGTGATGCCTCCTGCCTTCCCTTTGTTGCCCAGAATTGCCTTTACTATTCTAGGTCTTTTCTGGTTCCAGATGAATTTCAGGAAAGCTTTCTGTAGCTCTGTGAGGTAGACAAGTGGTATTTTGATTGGGATTGCATTAAATCTGTATAATAATTTTGAGAGAATGGCCATTTTCACGATGTTTGTTCTTCCTATCCATGAACAGGGAATACCTTTCCATTTTCTGAAATCTTCTTCGGTTTCCTTCTTTAGAGTAATGTAATTTTCACTGTACAGATCTTTTACTTCCTTTGTTAGATTGATTCCTAAGTATTTCATTTTTTTGGATGTTATAGGGAAGGGTGTGGTTTCCCTTATTTCTCTCTCAGTGACTTTGTTGTTTGTGTACAGGAATGCTATTGATTTTTGAGTGTTCACCTTGTATCCAGCTACATTACTAAATTTAGTTATTACTTCTAAAAGTCTTCTAATGGATTTTTGGGAGTATGCTATGTAGAGTATCATATCATCTGCAAATAATGAGAGTTTCACTTCTTCATTTCCTATCCTTATTCCCTTCATTTCTCTCTCTTGTCTAATTGCTCTGGCTAATATTTCCAGAACTATATTGAATAGGAGTGGTGATAATGGACATCCTTGTCTTGTTCCTGATTTTAGGTTGAAAGTTTTCAGTTTTTGTCCATTTAGTAAGATGTTGGCTGTTGGTTTATGATATATGGCTTTTATCAGGTTGAGGTAGAGACCATGTATTCTGATTTTCTGTAGGGTTTTGATCATGAATGGGTGTTGGATTTTGTTGAAAGCTTTTTCTGCATCTATTGAAATGATCATGTGGTTCTTGTCCTTGGGCCTGTTGATATGGTGTATTACATGTAACACAAAAGAAAAGATCTCTTAAAAATACAAAGGAACCAAGAAACAGCAATTTGACAGCTGTAAGATGATGCCAAGAGAAACAACGTAATATTAACAGGCATCAGTGAAAAAGCAGGGGTCAATATGAATGATCTGCAAAAACTATTTGCAGAAATAAGAGCAGAAAATTTTCCAAACATAGGAAGAGAATCTGATATACAGGTAAGTGAAGCATACAGAACCACAATTAACAATAACCAAAATAAATCTTCACCCAGACATATAATAATTAGAATATCAGAAATTCAGCACAAAAACAGAATACTAAAAGGTATCAGAGCAAAAAAAAAAAATCACCAATGTGGCAAAGCCCATCAGAATCACGGCAGACTTCTCAACACAAACGTTCGAGTCAAGAAGAGCTTGGAATGAAGTATTTCAAATCCTGAAAGCAAACAACTTTCAACCTAGATTGATGTATCCTGCAAAACTATCTTTAAAAATTGATGGAGAAATAAGATACCTCCATGACAAAGAACAACTGAAGAAATTTATGGCCACCAAACCAATTTTACAAAGAGTACTGAAAGACACTCTAGAAAGAGACAAAGATAACTACCATTTTAAGAACAACAGCAAAAGGAAACCACTAAGCAAGGGAAACAATTACACAGAAAATGTAGAAAACCAACAACAGAAAGGCAACGTGACAGGGATGAGTCAGTACATATCAGTTCTATCAATCAATGTAAATGGTGTCAACTCACCAATAAAAATAAGCAGACTGGAAGAGTGGGTTAAGAAACAAAATCCAGCAATATGCTGTGTACAGCAAACACATTTAACTCAAAAGGAAGCTCACAGACTAAAAATCAAAGACTGGAAAACAATACTCCATGTGACAGGAACCCAGAAAAAAGCAGGGGCAGCTATTTTGTTTACAGACAGTGTGAACTTCAAACCAAGAATGATCAAAAGAGATAAAGAAGGTCACTACATACTTGTTAGGGGAAAACTTCAAGAGGAAGAGATTACAATCATAAATATATATGCACCGAATATGGGAGCACCCAACTATGTAAGACAAATCTTAATAGACATGAAAAACCAAATAAATAATAATACAGTTATAATGGGGGACCTTAACATTCCATTGTCACAAAGAGACAGATCAACCAAACAAAAAATCAGCAAGGAATTAGCAAAACTGAATCAAACTTGTGAACAAATGGACCCAGTAGATGTGTACCGAGTGTTCCACCCATCAACATCAGAATACACATTCTTCTCAGCTGCACATGAGTCATTCTCTAAAATACATCATGTACTGGTCCACAAAACATACTTAAGTAAATGCAAAGAAACTGAAATACTTCCATGGGTATTATCTGACCATAGCGCAGTAAAATTGGAAATGAATGACAAAAAACCTACAATAACCACATAAACACTTGGAAATTAAATAATACTCTCCTAAACAACCAATGGGTCACAAAAGAAATTAAAAAGAAATTAAACAATATCTACAATTGAACGAAAATGCAAATACAAATTGCCGAA
This sequence comes from Dasyprocta punctata, assembly GCA_004363535.1. NCBI lineage: Eukaryota > Metazoa > Chordata > Mammalia > Rodentia > Dasyproctidae > Dasyprocta > Dasyprocta punctata. The sequence goes on along the minus strand of RJWM01009442.1, from coordinate 26,835 downwards.
GCCTGTGGGACACAATGAAAGCAGTCCTCAGAGGGAAATTTATAAACTACCACATCAGGAAAACGGAAAGAACACACACAAACAACCTAATGCATTACCTCAGACTTCTAGAAATAGAAGAGCAAGTCAAGTCCAAAGCCCAAAGAATGGAGGAAACTATCAAGATCAGAGCAGAAACTAATGCAATTGAAACCAAGAAAACAATACAAAGAATTAATGAATCGAAGAGTTGGTTCTTTGAAAGAGTAAATAAAATTGATAAACCCCTAGCCAACCTTATCAAAAAGAGAAAAGAAAAAACTCAAAACCATGCGATAAGAAATGAAAAGAGTGAAATCACTACAGACCCTGTGGAAATACAGAAGATCATCAATACCTGCTTTGAAAACCTTTACTCACATAGGTTCAATAACACAGAAGAAATGGACAGATTCCTAGAAATGTATGAATTACCAAAGCTGAATCAAGATGTAAAACTGCTGAGTAAACCAATTTCAGCTAATGAAATTGAAAATGCAATTAGAACTTTACCAACAAAAAAAAGCCAACATCCTGATTGATTCACTGCTCAATTCTACAAGAAATTTAGAGAAGACAATGCGAACACGCCTCAAACTCTTCAATGAAATTGAAAGGGAAGCAAGTCTCCCTAACTCATTTCTGGAAGCAAGTATTACCCTAATGCGAAAACCAGAAAAAGACCCAACCAAAAAAGAAGATTACAGGCCAATCTCCCTAATGAACATAGATGCAAAAATCTTCAATAAAATACTGGCAAATAGATACAGCAAGTCATCAGGAAGATTATGCACCATGATCAAATGGGATACACCCCAGGAATGCAGGGATGTTTCAGCATAACCAAAACAATAAATGTAATACACCATATCAACAGGGCCAAGGAGAAGAACCACATGATCATCTCAATAGATGCAGCAAAGCTTCTGACAAAATCCAGCACTCATTCATGATAAAAACCCTACAGAAAATCGGAAGAGATGGTCTCTACCTCAACCTGATAAAAGTCATATATTATAAACCAACAGCCAACATCTTACTAAATGGAGAAAAACTGAAAACTTTCAACCTAAAATCAGGAACAAGACAAGGATGTCCGTTATCACCACCCTTATACAATATCGTTCTGGAAACATTAGCCAGAGTAATTAGACAAGAGAGAGAAATGAAAGAAATAAAGGTAGGAAAGGAAGAAGTTCAATTGTCATTCTTTGTAGATGATATGATACTATACATAAAAGATCCCCAAAAATTCATTGAAAGACTTTTAGATGTAATAAGCAAATTCAGTAATGCAGCTGGATACACGGTCAACACTCAAAAATCAATAGCATTCCTGTACATAAACAACAAAGTCACTGACAGAGAAATAAGGGAAACCACACACTTCACTATAGCATCCAAAAAATTGAAATACTTAGGAATCCATCTAACAAAGGGAGTTAAACATCTAGACAGTGAAAATTACATTACTCTGAAAAAAGAAATCAAAGAGGATTGCAGAAAATTGCAAGATATTCCCTGTTCATGGATAGGAAGAACAAACATGAAAATGGCCATTCTCCCAAAATTGTTATATAGATTTAATGCAATCCCAATCAAAATACAACTTGCATACCCCAGAGAGCTACAGAAATCATCCCTGAAATTCATCTGGAACCAGAAGAGATCTAGAATAGTAAAGGCAATTCTGAGCCACAAGGGCAAGGCAGAAGGCATCACAGTCCTTGACTTGAAACTATATTACAAAGCTACTGTGATAAAATCAGCATGGTACTGGAATCAAAACATACAGCACAACTACAAACACACTCAGCAGCTCATCTTTGACAAAGGGGCCAAACATGTACATTGGAAGAAAGATAGCCTCTTTAACAAGTGGTGCTGGAAAAACTGGCTTTCCATATGCTGTAAAATAAAACTAGATCCATGTCTATCACCATGCACTAAAATAAAGTCAAAATGGATCAAAGATCTGAATATTAAAACAGATGCTAAATTTTCTGAAAGACAAAGTAGGTAAAAATCTTGATGACATAGGAGTAGGCAGATAGTTCATGAACAAAAGTCAAACTGCTCGGGAAATACTTCCCAGAATCAACAACTGGGATCTCATCTTATTAAAATTTTTTGCATGTTGGAGGGAACTCCAACAGAGTGAAAAGAAAACCCATGAATTGGGAAAGTATCCTAGCCAACTTTCCCTCAAACAAAGGACTTCTATGTAAAACATATAAAGAATTTTTAAAAAATTCGGCCCCTAAAATTCAAGGACCCAATCCAAAAATGGGCATCTGAGATTAATACACACTTCTCAGATGAAGAAATACAAATGGCAAATAAATATATGAAAACATGTTCAACGTCAATGGTCATTTGGGAAATGCAAATTGGAACAACATTGAGATTCCATCTCATCCCAGAAAGAATGGCCAAGATCAAAAAATTAACCAATAACAAATGCTGGAGGGACTGTGCGAAAATGGAACTCTCTTCTCCGCTGTTGGTGGGAGTGTAGACTGGTGCAACCACTGTGTAAATCAGTGTGGAGATTCCTCAAGAAGCTTGGTTTAGAAATTACATTTGACCCAGCTATCCTGCTTCTGGCCATTTTCCCAGAAGAATTGAAAATGTCATATCACAGCAATATATGTGCACCCATGTTTATAGAAATTCAATTTGTAATAGCTAAATCTTGGAAACAACCCAAGTGCCCATCAATCAAGGAATGGATAAAAAAGAAGTGGTATTTTTATACAATGGAGTACTACTCAGCTATCAAGAAAGATTGCATCAAGACTTTTATAAGTAAATGGACACAACTTGAGACATACTCATAAGTGAAATAAATCAAACTCACATGTGTAAATACCGTATAGTCTCTCTCGTGTAAGAAGCTGAAAAAAGTATATACAATCCAAAATCTACAATAAATACTGTGTAAGGGTAAGAAACTCCTCAAAGAGCAAAAGTAATTGGCATAGAGGAAAGGAGGAAAGAAGGAAGGGAAAAGGAAAAAGATATAAATTCGTATATATGTAGACATAAGATAGCTAGAATGACTATACTGTTAAATGTGTTAGCTACTGAAAAAGAACAGTTAATACTCATATGATTAGATCAATTTTACATGTCTATATCTGTTAATCTAAACAACTCTTTTAAAGGTAACGATATGCAATATTGCAACCGTTGTCAAATTCCTCTCATCATGTTTTGTAAACCTATAATGTTACTGTATTGGATTTGTTGTTGCTGTTTGTTTGTCTCTTTTGCTTTTTGTCTTTGTTTTCTGTTCTTTTTTCTCTTAAATAAAAAAAGAGTTCTTTGAAATATTAAACAAAATACACAAACCCTTAGTCAGATTCACCCAAAGACAAAAAGAAAAGCCTGGGATCATTGCAATTAGAAATAAAGAGGGCAAAGTTGTAACGGACTTTGCACGTATCCAGAAAACCATCAGTAACAACTTTGAGAACATGTATGTTGGGGACCACAAATTATAAATTTACATAAAATCTATCTGAGGCCATCTTTTCCCTGCCTTTTGGGTCAGTTTTAGAATGTGGAAACCCAGCTTTCTCCAGGTCAATGTTGAGATCTTGATGGTAAATGAGGCTGTGGTGCTCACAGGGCAAGATGAGATCTGCTGAGAACACTAGGGGAAGAGATAGTACTCAGGTGTGGGGATGAATCCTAACTTGTTTCTTTAACGATGTTAAAATTGCCCATTACACTACTACTTCTACATTTTTTCAAGAAAAGCATCCCATCCCACCCCTGCACTGGCTAATAAAGTATTGGTGAGTTGAAGAGTCTTGGTCTTTGCCCATGCTGAGTAATTGATCTCCTATCCACCCTTTAATGAACTATTAAATGTTTCTCTTTTTTCTTCATCTCTCATCATACCCCTCAAACAAACAGTTGGAGATCTTGGTCAGGTCCCCAATAATGTGCTCTAATATAATGGAAAATTCAAAAGAAATGGGTAGAGTCCTAGATAAATACAAACAGCCAAAGCTGAACCAAGAAGATATAAAAATCCTGAATAATTCAATATCAGTCAATGAAATTACAGAAATAATAAGAAAATATCAACTAAGAAAATCTCAGTCCTCGATAAATTCACTACCAAATGTTTCACGAACTTTAGAGGAGATTTAATGTCACTGATCCTCAAAATATTTAATGAAATCAAAAGGGAAACAATACTCCCAAGTAATTTCTGGAAGCAAGCATTACCCTGATACCAAAACCAGAAAGCAGCCAACCAAAAAAAGACAACTACAGGCCAACTTCTTTCATCAGTATAGATGCCAACATCCTCAATAATAAACTAGAACAAGATGGAACAAATCATCAGTAAGATTGTATACCATAACCAAGTAGAATTCATTCCAGGCTTGAAGGGATAGTTCAATATACACAAATCAATAAATGCAGTACACCACAGAAACAGAAGCAAGGACAAAAACCACATGGTCATCTTTAATTGATGCAGAAAAAGGATTTGACAAACCCAATGTCCATTCATGATATAAAGTCTGAAGAAAATTGAAATAGAAGGTCTTTATTTCAATCCGTTAAAAGCCATCTATGACAAACTAACAGTCAGCATCATACTAAATGGAGAGAAGCTGAAAGATTTCCCTCTAAAATCAGGAACAAGATAAGGGTGTCCACTGTCACCTTAGCCAGAGCAACTAAACAAGAAAAAGAAATCAAAAGGATACAGATGAAAGTAAAAAGCTAAATTATTGTTATTTACTGATAAGATGACCCTCTACATAGAAGACCCCAAAAACTCCACCTAAGAATACATAGAATTAATAGCCAAATTCATTAGCAAATTAGGTTACAAAGTCAACACTCAAACAGCATTTCTGTACACCAATTAATAAAAACTCACTGAGTGAGAAATTAGAAAAAAATAACTTCTGTAATAACATCAAGAAGAAGGAAAAATGGAAATGAAACTTTTATAAATCAGGAGGGAAAGAGGGATTGAAGGGAGGGTAGGGAATTGGAAAAAAATAATCAAATTATGTCATCTACAAGTACAAATTCCTTATGATGAATATGTTTATTATGTATATCTAAAATGTACCAACAGGGCTGGAGATACAGCTCAGTGGCACAAGTGTCTGCCTAGCAAGTGTAAGGTCATGAGTTCAATCCTGCTACCAAAAAATAAACAAATAAATAAGTAAATAATAAATAAATAAAATAAAATGTACCAATAAACTTAAATAAAAAGATGAAATACTTAGGAATTAACCCAATCATGAATTAAAAGAACTTTACAATGAAAAACTATAGTACTCTGAAAAAAGAGACAAAGTAGATATTGGAAAATGGAAGCACATAACTTGCTCCTGTTTAGGCAGAGCCAATATAATGAAAATGGCCATATTTCCCAAACTGTTAAACAGATTTAATGCAATCTCAATCAAAATACCAATAGAATTTTTCAGAGAACTAGAAAAAGCAATCCTACAGTTCATATGGAACCAAAAGAGGCCTAGAATAGCAAAGACAATTCTAGGCAATAAGACCAAGGCGGGGAGCATCACAATCCCATAGTTCAAGTTCTTCTACAAAGCTATAGTGATAATAACAGCATGTTACTGACAAAAAAAATAGATCCATGAGATCAATGGGACAAAATAGAGGATGCATATACAACTCCAGGTATATTCAGCTACCCTATCTTTGACAAAGGGGCCAAATACCTTTGCTGGAGGAAAGATAGCCTCTTTACCAAAGGGTGCTGGGAAAACTGGTTATCCATGTGCCAAAGATTGAACCTAGACCCATCTTTGTCACCACTCACTAAATTAAAAGCAAAATGGATCAAAGATCTAAATAGTAAAACAGTAGCACTTAATCTGCTAGAAAATAGAAAAGGTAAAACTCTTGAAAACATGGGTGTAGGCAAAGACTTTCTGAACAAAACACTGTTTGCACAAGAAATAATACAAAAAAAATCAACAAATGCGATCATATCAAAATAAAATTTCCACACAAAAACCACCAACAGTGTAAAGAGAGGAACAAGAGAATGAGAAAGATATTTTGCCAGCTAATCCTCACACAGAGGACTAATTCCCAGAATATATAAAAGACTCAAAAAAATTAGACCTCATAAATTTAAGGACCCAATTCAAAATGGACATCTGAAATGAAAGATACTTCTCTGATGAAAAGATACTTCTCTGATGAAAAAGTAAAAATGGCCCATAAAAAACTGAAAAAAGGTTCAACATAGCTGGCTATTCAAGAAATGCAAATTAAAACAACACTGAGATTCCATCTCAGTTCAGATAGAATAACTATCATCAAGAAATCTACTAGCAACAAATGCTGCAGGTAAAAAAGAAATCTTTATTGTCGGTAAGAGTGTAAACTGGTATAGCCATTATGGAAATCAGTGAGGAGATTAGTCAAAAAACTAAAACTACAAATTTCATTTGATCCAGGACTAATTCCCCTTCTAGGCATCTTCCTAAAAGTGTTAAAGTCATCATAGTACAGTGCTACATGCATACCTATGTTTATAGCAGCACAATTTATAATAACTAAATCTTGAAAACAGCCCATATGCATACCAACAGGTGATCGAATAAAGAAAATGTAGTGCTTGTTTACCATGGAGTACTACTCTGTCATAAAGAAGGATGAACTCATAAACTCGAGGCATTTTGAGGTAAATAGATGCACCTTGAGACAATAATCTCATGTGAAATAAATCAGACACACAAGTTTATTACATTGTTTCATTGGTGTGAGAAATCCCAAGTACAAATAATCAGAAAAAAGGATAGATATTAAGAAGTGGGAAGATCGTTTTCAAATGAGAAAGGGAAGAAGAGATGGAAAGAAGTAGAGAAGGAAGGGAAGAAAAAATAGAAAAAGAGCTTTTTGCAAATGGGCAGGGTAAGAAGAGTTGATGGGAGGAGTAAGGGAGGAGAAGGGAAGGGGACAAAACACAATTAAGATGTCCTATGTTTATTTTCAATTTCTCCATAATATATGAAATCATGTGCTGTAAACATGTACTAATGAAAAAAGAATATCTTCATGTTGGCTCCCTCTTTTTCACCCTGAAATATTCAGTTTAGTAGTAACTTCATTGTGAAGCCTCACCAAATTTTCCACATTTAGCTAATTAATCCTCTTTGATAATTCCTTTTATACTGGATTACCCTAATCATAACACTCCTTATGTGCATTGTAAGCCTGATTACTTGTCCACCTGCTTCATCAGGCTGCAAGCCCTCAGAGGATGAAAAGTGCACCTTCCTATGTATCTTTGCGTCTTCAACACCTAGTTAACTCCTAGAATATAGTATTCATTAAATGTTATACGGATCCAATAGATGGACTTGCTTAAATCAGAGAAAAGGTGGATGGTTCCCTCTTTTAGTTTTTCTCTACCCCCTAAAAATGTAAACTTTCCACACAAAAAAACAGATTTTCCAGGTCACAACATGCTCAACCCATATGTGTGGTGGTTCCACCCGTCTTCATCTTCTGCCCATATTATTCAAATGCATGTATACATGGAATCTTGATAGTCTCTCTCCTTTTTCAAATTTGTCACATTAAACGACATAAAAAGTGGCCTTTAGAGGTACTCAGTATAGTTCATGTATCATCTAAGCAGATTCAGACAAGTTGTAGGAAGAATGGCCTATTGTAATTAATTCGGTTGTAATGGAAGGTGAGTAAACCCTACTGTCATAGCTGCCCTACTGGACATTAAAAAGTTCCTTTAAAATATTAGGTTTAGATATGGAAACTCATGACAGTAAATATTTGGTATGACCAAAGAAATATGTATTACTCATGCAAACAGGGAAATCCTGAGGCAAAGGGCTAGGAGGATGACACTGAGAGAATGTCAAAGAGGGAAACAGAAAGAAAATAAGTACATAGGAATATGATAAAGTGAAATCCCACTGGCATAAGATTAAAAGAGGCAGCTTCCAGAAAAAAAGTTAAAAAGAGGCATCAAGAGGATGCCTAAACTTGCAGGATATGTCTGTAAAAGTAGTGGGCCTTATCAGGATACTAAAAGAGGCAATAAGCAAAGGTAGAAAATGTTGCTTAGCGGCTTCTGGGACTTAAATACCAATGGGGATGCAAGTTTTATTTTCTTCCTGTGGACTGCAGAATTATGCCTGATGTCTGAGTTAGCACAGCAATCTCCCAGGTTTTCTGCAAATGAACTTATTCTTGAGAGAGACCAAATTGGCAAAGCCAATTCAAAATAATTAGAACAGTAGATATTGTAGCTTCTTAAAAATATAATGCCAAGATAGTCATTGTGTGCAGAAGGAAATAGCCAAGACAAGATATTAATTGAGATTCCAGAGAACTTTAATGTTGTCTTGTAATACTATGGATTAATTTGTTTTGTTCCATTTGTTTAAATATTCTGGAGACAATTCTGTGTTAATGAGCTACACACAGCAAGTGCTAGCCCCCTTTAAAACACAAACTTTGGATAGCAGCAGGTAGTCCAATGCTAATCTTCTGTAAGCTACCATAGCAACTAGAAAACTTTGTGACACATTGAGAGATTCTAAATATTGAGGTGTTTTGTGTTTGTTGTCTACCAGGAGTTCTGACAATGTTGGGATGACCTGTATGAATTCAGTTGGTGCTACATAACTTAAAATATCTAAATTTATGTCTATTATGCCAAAGATGATGATCAATATAACAGAAAAAACCTATGTTGGTGCTTCTTCCTGTGGGAAGGTTGGATGAGATAGGTTGTCGTGAACTGCATGTTTATGTCTCTCACAAATTATATGTTGATATCTTAACTTCCAATGGACTATATTTGGAGATGGAGCCTTTGGGAGATAAATAATTATGTCATGATAATTGAGCCCTCATGATGAGGTTGGTATTTCATTATAAGTGATATGAAAGAAATTGCTTCCTCTCTCTTCTCTTTGCTATGTGAGGACACAGTAAGAAGATGACCATTGCAAATCTGACTATGCTGAAATCCTGAAATCCAAATTTATGGCTTCAGAACCTGTGAAAAACAAATTTCTACTGTATTCTATGGTATTCTGTCATAGCAGCCCAAACTAAGAGATAGATTTTCTCATTGGATATAGTGTGACCTCAGTACTAAGTATTCATAAATCAAAAGTCAAGTTACAGAGGGCAAAAGAGAGAGAGTGATGGTGGAGTAGAATGTGTGACCCTACTAAACAAGAAAGTCAGTAGTGCAAGGGGACTTTGAGGGTGAAATTTCTGTTGGATAAATCTATCCCTGTGCAGATAAGTGAGGGCCAAATTATCTCAATAAAAGGGTACGGCTGTATATAATGTCAATTTTGGCATGGAATTATGGTGATGGGACCTTTCAGAGTTCCAGTTGTGATGAGATCACCATCTAGGATGGGTTGATTTCCTCGGAAAACATAATCATCCTGTTAGTGTTAGACTGCTATTTCAAGGTCATCATTCCTGAGGTATGGTTGTTGTCTATTACCAACTTCTGAATGTTATTTATAAGGACCCTAATATGGTAAGGCTAAGGGCGCCTTGATGATAGTCCAGAGCTAGTTTCAATACATTTACATTTGAAAACTTTACTACAAAATTAGCTAAAGATTTCCCTATTCCCTAAGAGTTGTGGAGTCATTTCTTGCACAGAAAGTATTAATTGATTGAATGCTCCAAACAAGAAGGATGAAAAGGAATGCAAAGATTTTAGCATTGAGCTGCAGTGAAACCATTAACAAAATAATTCATAACCAGGAAAGGCAAAAACAATGAATTCTTTACAACATTTCTGGGCTTTTATTATATATACCATCGTGCTTTAGGAGATACTTGTTTTTTGTGATGGCAGATGTGAGTACTGTCATCCCAGATGCGCAGTGGCTCCTCATTCAACATTGCTATAATCCTATTTAATGATACTAGCTTTGAAAAAGAAGATTTTTTTCTCTGGAAGAAGCACACAGTTGTAAATATTGGATCTATTCCCTGCAATGAGGAATCTCTAGCTAATCAAACTTCAAAACCATCACTGGAGGATGACAGTCTTGATTGGAAAGAAGTTTTCTCATAGAATATAGAATAAACTTCTAGGGTAGAGATAAGGGCTGACTTTCAGTGATCCCTATTTTGTTTTATGTCCACAATGCAGGAGCTAATCTGGCATCATTTATAAAACAATAGAAAGAGTGAAGAGGTATAATTGTGTGAAAAATGATGTTGCATTTGGGTAATGTATTCCTAGACTCAGAAGTGGCAAGTGCCCCTTCAATGGCTAGAAAAATAATGACAAAAGATTCAGGAACAAAACTACAAGCACAAAAGACATCTAATTTTTAGTAATATTTAATAAAAAACAAACTTCTTGCTGTTTGTGTAATTAGTCAGTTATGTATTTTCCTTAAGAATTTACTTCCTTATTAGAGAAAATGAAATAAAAATATACATGAAATAAATTATCATTTAAAAGTAAAATAGATCATGTATATATTTTAAGTGTTATCATGCCTGGCACTTAAATTTAAATTTTCAATATATATTAGCTGTATGTCATTAATTTCTTTTTTTTTTTTTTGAAAGGCTCTCACTATGTAGTTCAGGCTGGCCTTGAACTCATTATGTAGGTTAGGCTGGCCTCAAACTCACAGCAATTCTCCTTCCTCAACCTCCCAAGTTCCGAGATAACAGGTTTGTGCCACCACACCCAACTGTATATCATTAATTCTACTCCTTCCAGCCAACTAGAAAGAGAATGAAAATCAGTGCAGACCGGGAAAGTTTAATGCATTTTGTTAAATTTTTCTGTAATATGGATAGGTCTATATAGATTTTTTCCTGGGAAATGAGTGGTCTAGGAATTTTCTTGGCCTCAGCTCTGGTGGTTAAGTGGTTGGCATCGTTGGCATCTGTTCAGGACCATTTTGATAATCTCTAAGAAAACTGAGGTTTTCTTTACAAGTTTCTTCTTCCTATGAGACTTCACTAGAATTTTCCTTAATGCTATGTTAATGGAAAAGTCAGCATTTTGTAGTATGTTCTTGCAAATCCTTCCAGCTTCTCCCTATTATCCACTTTCAATGCCACTTTCATGGTTTTAGGTACTTATTATAGCAGCACCTCATTTCTTGGTACCAATTCTTGCTTTAGCCTGTTTGGGCTACTAATATACCAGATATATTAGTATTTATAATATATAAATAACACAAACTTACTTCTCAGGATTCTGAAGGCTAGGAAGTCCAAGATCAAGTTGTCAGTAGATTTGGTGTTTGCTCATTTCTCATAGATTGTGTCTTCTAGTGTGTCCTCACATGCCAGAAGAGCAAAAAATGTAAAACAAGTTCCGTCAGGTTTTTTTTTGTTTGTTTGTTTTTTGTTTTTGTTTTTGTTTTTGTTTTTTTTGTTGTTGTTGTTGTTTCTTTTTTTTTTTTTTTTTTTTTTTTTTTTTTTTTTTTTTTTTTTTTTTTTTTTTTTTTTTTTTTTTTTTTTTTTTTTTTTTTTTTTTTTTTTTTTTTTTT
>RJWM01009442.1:0-15171 GCA_004363535.1 Dasyprocta punctata | reverse complement strand
GATTTTGGCTAGTCACTTCCAAAAGACCCCACCTCTTAATACCAACACATTGGGGATTTAATTTCAAGGTAGTGAATTTTGAAGAAACATAAACATTAAGACCATAACAAATGTCAAAGAATTTGTGAACACAATTTAAAATAATCATGCTTCTTTCTTATCTTACTATCTTCCATCCTTTCATCCTACTAATTTCTTATGAGAAGTACCAACAAACAATAATATTTTAAACTTTTTTATTATCATTAAGCAAGTATTTGAGTGTCTTCAATAATTAAAGAAAGTTTTTAGGGTCCTTGTACTCTGGGAGCCCCAGGGACTGGGAGCCCAAGGGACTGATGAATAACTATGTGCCAGTCGCTGTGCTTGCTCCTTGACACAGACTCCCCCCAATTACTATTTATGACATCATAACTGTAATGTAGGGTATTATTATCTCCATTCACTGGACAATATCTTGGGTAACACAGTCACTGTATGGAAAGATTTATATTCTAATTCATGTCTTTGTGATAACATGTTCAATATTATTGCTTTTAACATTGGAGCTATCTTTGAAAAGAAACTGAGGTTAAAATATTGGAATTGACTTCCTAAGTCATCCACAGTATATATTTGAATGCATAAGACACAGATATATTAATAGATAAAGAGCAATGGAGAAACAGTATAAGGGTTTTTTTTAGTCATATATATTTTGTAAATGGAAAATATGGTTTGACTTTATGTTAGAACAAAGACTTCACTTATTTGCTTAGCTCTTGTGACCCTGGTGGTCTTGTGAAAATCATATCACTGGTTGTGTTGCACTCAGTGTCTTCATCAATTTCAACCTTACTTCACAGGTGTATTGACTCTTGGAAATGGAAGCCTATTCAGAAGAGCAATCCAGTTTAACATTTTAAATTTTAGTCTTGGTGAGTAAGGACAAAAATATACTTCATTAATTCATTGTTGTTTGAGTGTAGAAGGAAGCTTCCAGTTATCAGAAGACATCATATACTGCATAAAATCTAAGAGAGAAGTTAGTGTCCTTAAGCAATAGACACATGTTAGTTTGACGAGAACTTGAGTGGATTCTCATTGGATACTATATTAAACTGGATTACACTTTGTATTAAAATGATAACCAGGGCTGGGAGTTTGGCTCAGCAGCTTAAGCGCCTGTCTGGCAGGTGCGAGGCTGTGAGTTCGATCCCTGGTGCCACAAAAAAAAAAATAAATAAATAAATAAATAAAATGATAACCAGTAACATTAATTCTGGGTTCTTTAAACCATTTTTGTACTCTTCTCATAAAGCAGGCTATTAGGGCTACTGAATTCAACACCTCTACTCTTGCATTAGTACCAATGTGTCTTTTGATGCCACTATTCCTCAATATCATGAATCAGAGGATATTTATTTGAAACAGTTCACCTAAACCTCACATTAGTCTCCTGCACAAGGAAAGCTTGTGAATTTGAAGCTGGTAGGTGAAGTAAAAGAGTTAGGTGAAGGCATTTATGCAAGATTGTTATAGTTACTGAGCTGAGTTTGTCATTGGGACCCATATCTATTGGGTCATGCAGTCCAAACAGCAGAGTAAATTTGGACCCCAACTAGGATCCATTTCAGAGTCTTTTCCTACTTTTGTCCATACTCATGCAATTCAGTAAATGGATCACAACAGTATTACCAAATTGTAATTCATTCCCTCCATGACCTAAAGAGATTCATCAGATATGGTGTTTCCTGCTTAGTGGTGAATTTCACAAAATGCTATAATGTGTGCTGTACTTTCATGAGGTTGTCCCAATAGCATGCCCAACACCAACGGACCACTGAAAACCTCATTGACAAGAATTGGTAATAGTTTTATCTGTCATTTTCTGAAACATACATATGTTCTACAAGGACTCAAGTATACCTATCAATTTCCACTAGATCCAATTAAAATTATGCTATCTATTTAATTTGTCAACATAACGTTCTTGCGAAGTGCACAAATGGTCCACTTCTCTTCAGGTTATGTTACAACACGGTGGGAGTCCTAACGTATTCCAGGGGGTGAAGCCATAAATTAATTTTGCAGTTCAAATTATGTGAATGTGAACTACATCTAGTCATTCTTTATGGTAAGAATAGGAATCAATTTATTTGCTACATCAGCGGCCACATACAGTGTACCTAAAGCCACATTAATCTGTGCTAGCAAAGATACCACACTGTCTTAGCAGTTTTTCTTGCTGCTCTGATACAATATCTGACATCTACAACTCAAAGAAACGAGGCTTACTTTAGTTCACAGTTAAGGTCCCTGATCACCTGGCTTCAAGGCAGAGACAGCATGGCAGAGAGGAATAGTAACAGAGGCAACCAGGAAGCAGAGAGAGAAAGGAGGAGCCAGGGATGGAGATATACCTTTGCAGATCATGCCGCTCCCCATTTCTGAACCAAGACTCATAACAGCACATTTACCTGCTGAACTCAGCAGTAGACGAATCTACCCATGAGTACAGCAGCCCCATAATCCAAGTACTCTTAAGAACCTCATATCTGAGTGCATGAGAGCTTGGGAAGGACATTTCAGATCTAAACCACAATACAGGGTCTCGCTAAGTCACCAAGTCACCCAGACCTGGCTCAAACTTGCAATCCTCCTTCCTCAGCCTTCCAGAATGCTGGGTTTACAGGTGTGCACCACCATACCTAGCTTATTTTATATATCTTATTTGTATATCTCAATGTATCTGCTTGCTCTTCTTTAATTTTAGTGTTGTTGAACAATTTGAATATTTGCCACTGTTTCTTATCACTGCATCGTTTCTTGATAAAGCTAACTAGTTCTGTCCCACCTAGTCAGATTCATTTCTAGAGCAATCATATAATCATATGCCTTGAAATTACAATCATTTCTTCTGTTCTCTGGTGTCTTTATATGTAATATGTGTAGTAATAGTGAGTTTTAAAATTTTCTCATATTATTCAAAATGAGGCAGGTATATTATATTTAATTGGCAATATGGTAAAAGGACCAACAACATGTTTTTGATTTTTAGTGACTTCTCATATATTTAAAAATATGTTCCTTGCCGGGCGTGGTGGTGCACGTCTTTAATCCCAGCACTCGGGAGGCTGAGGTAGGCGGAGCATTGTGAGTTCTAGGCTGGCCTGGGCTACAACCGGAGCGCAAGGCCGGCCTGAGCTGCATAGTGCGACCCTGCTTCAAAAAACCAGGGCTGGGAGTTTGGCTCAGCAGCTTAAGTGCCTGTCTGGCAGGTGTGAGGCTGTGAGTTCAATCCCGGTGCCGCAAAAAAAAAAAAAAAAAAAATGTTCCTTTACTTATTTTTGCCACTTCTAACCTCCTCCTCAGACCTAGCACTTTCCCTCACCCTCACCCTCATCTTATTTTAAATGATATGAGGGGTTGGCAATTAAAATTGTCTTCCCTCCCAAAACAAATTGTCTTCCCTCTGGCCCCATGATATAAACAGTTCATTTAAATTACTAAGTTAAAAATCATGCAATAGTTAATTCCTCTCACAAGACTGAATTTTGTATTCTTTAAATGTTATTAATGAGCTCAGTATTAATCACCATTGTGTAATGTTTGAGAAATTATCAGAAATGTCTGGCCCATAGCAGGCTTTCATAATTGTTACTCTCTGCCACGTATCACTTTTTCTTTTCTGTGAAAGAAATTACAGTACTTTTGTATTCACTTAAGAGCATGACTGTCATTAAGAGCAATGATAAATACAAGAGAAAGAAAGGAAAGTATGGGCTGATTGTCATAGTGTATGACTAAAATATGGTGACATTTTCATGTTATAGCATAATTAAACACAACGGATTCACTTTTTGGAGAATGCGAAGCCCATAAGTGTAACCAGGAGATAAATAAGCAAAGAGAAAATTTTACAGCAAACTAGGAGAACACTAAGGATTATTCTTAAGGCAGTGCCTCCCTACACTTTTACTGTAGAAACTCATATGTATTTATGCATGACTGGCCATCAGGTAGAGGCAGACACATTCTTGAGCACGCTCAGTTTGATACATCCCATGTTCAAAAAATGGGGAGCATTCCCATGCTCAATGGAGGACTTTGTATTATAATGAGTAAAATTCACTTCTAGGACAACTAAAAGGGTGCGACAAGTTTAGGTGGTTCAGAGTGCACATTTAGGTCATCTTGTAATTTTCTATGGCACACTTTGTTGGAAACAAAAAGCAACTTTAGAGGCAGACTTACAGTTATTTTAAAAGGTCACAGCTTTTGTTCCCCATAAGCTTAGGTGATTGCCTTGAAAATACTGGCCTAGATGCTAGCAATAACTAGCAAAATACTGGACTAGAAGTTACAATAGCTGAAGAACGAGAAGAAAATGAACTACTCTCTTTTATTTCATGCATTATATTCTCATTTTTACTATTTGAATAGCAGATGCAGAATTTTACATGGAGCCTAAGAAAGAGGAAGTAATTCCAGAATTTAATAAATATTTGTTGAATAGTCTAATTGTTGACACATATAGGTAAGGGAGCAGTGCAAAATCACTGTTAATCTAATGTCACAGATCCTCAAAAACCTATCATGAGAATGCTAAGGCCATTGCCCAAATTTCATGTTTTAAATCAGCTGAATTTCCCATAAAATGGCTTTTATGTCTATTCTATCTAAAAATATATTGATGCATATTACTGCTGAGGGCTAAACCATGTTCACAATCTAGCTGGCCAAGAAGTCTGATAAATGTAATATATAGGATTCCAGTTTCTACAATATGGGAAAACATGAAAGGGATGAAAAGACTGGGAAAGTTTTCGGAGTTTTACACTTCCGACCTTTCCAATTCCTTTGAGTACCCAATTCTTACATTAATCTTTTCTGTTTAAAATTCCTAGTGAACTTGGGCTGGGGATTTAGCTTAGTGGCATAAGTGCCTGCCTGGCAAGCATGAGGTTGTGAGTTTGATACCCAGTACCAAAAAAAAAAAATCCCAGTGAACTCTTTTACTGGCTGAATGTTGACAGACACACTCTCAAATATTCAGATTTAATATTTCTCATGCAAATGAGCTGTGATTCATATTTTGAAAATTAATGCTTCTGAGGCATTTTCTATTTCATATCAGAAGGGACAGAGTCACATCCCATTTTATACTTACATTATCCCACCATTTCAGCAAAATATTTCTTTTTATTTTATTAAAAATTGCAATCATTTACAAGAGAACAAGATGGAAGATTAGAGAAACTACCCATGGACTCAGGTCATCTTGGGTAAATTACTGAATGAGAAAAACTACATAAAGACAGGTTCTTATGAGCCCAGCATTCCAACTTTCTGAATTTGTTATTCAGCTTCGAACAGTTTTTACCAGTCAGAAATACACAACCACTACTGCCAATCTTTAAATGTTTTCAAGAACTTTATCTGCAGGGGGGACGAAGCACACTTTTGAAATGTTGTTGAGAAAGTAAATGAAAAATTGTTCAAGTAAAACAACACATGTCTGTGAGCTAGACATAGGGACTAAGGGACCTAGGCCTGAAGGAGCACTGTTTTCGACCTTTGTTTAGACTTTACTGGGTTGGAGCATGAGGAGTTGAAAATAAAATGAGATAACATAAAATGTCTTTAGTCTCAAAATGGCCCCAGGTAATGGAGAAGAAGGGCAAAAACTATAATTCATTACAGTAAAAGTATGCATCAGATACAGGTGCAATTCAGAAGAGTGGCTTGAATTCCAAGCAAGGAACAGAACAGGTTACCTGGAGGCAGTAATTTACTATCTGGGTTTCAAGGGATGATAAGATACGGTAAGGACTAGAAATACAGAGTGAAAATAAGACTGAACAAAAAAGCCTACCCAAAAGAAACTTCTGCACAAATGTTCCTGGATGTAAAATCCTTCACAAGGAAATGCATGAGATATTGTACAATCTTTATGGTGAAAAACTACAGATTCACGTGACAATATAGATGCATCTTAGAAATAAAATACTGTATAGAGTGAAAAAAACAAGCCCCAGAATGCAGGAAAAAGATACAATTCTTTGTGAAATTTGAAACCAATCAAAACTAAACAATGCTATTTAGGCAGATGTGACCAGAAAATACGTTAAAAGAGCAAGGAAATGATAAACGTACTTTAGGATTTAGGGGATTTGGGGGAAAAGGAAATGAAGAGAATTAAATTATCAGCAATATTGCGGTTCTTCAAATGGGTACCAGATTCGTGGGAGTTTACCGTATTTTAGAATGGGTGGATGGGCAGATAGATAAGCAATCACTTAAAGGACCATTAAGAAAACATGTAGTCACCATAGATTTTGTTTATATCTATTCTCTGTACTAAGGAGCTATAAGACAGGACAAAATATATTTAAAGCATATTTTGGAGGTAGGATTAATAGATTTTCAGAACTCCTTTTTTCTTTTCTTTTCTTTTCTTTCTTTTTTTTTCCTTTTCTTTTCTTTTTTCGTTTTGAGGCAAGGTTTCCCTATGTAGTGCAGACTTGCCTTAAACTCACTTCGTAACCCAGGCTGGCCTCAAACTCACAGCAATCCTCCTGTCTCAGCCTCCGGAGTGCTCCGATTATAGGAGTGTGCCACTGTGCCTGGTTTAGATCTTTTTAACTGGTTTTACATCAACTGTGTAAAAAGATAAAACCTCACTGTACCAGGCACAAATAGTCTTTCATCCCACGCTCCCTAACTTTGCCCTTGGCCATCATCAATTCCCTCTAAGGTAGCCAGGGCACTCCACGCCTCAGAGGAGGGGAGGCGTCTTGAGGGTGTACACTGTTCCCATTGGTGGATAGAAGCTAAAAAGAGGCTCCAGGGGAAGCTGGGAATGGGGTCGACGGGGGCGGTGCTAAGAGGAAGGCGGGGCCAAAAGGAAGGCGGGACTAGACCGAACCAGAGCAAGGCGCCAGTGCAGTTGTACGCACTTTGCCCTGGCTTTGCGACGGCAGTGGCGCGCAGCACAGTCACGTCGCTGACAGGAGTCTTCCCCACTTGAAGCTACCGTCTCTACCGCCTCCTTCTTCTCCTGCGCCGCCAGCGACGGCAGGGCTTGTGCCTCGCTCCTCCGCCACCTCCACCTCTGACTCCCGCCTGCCGCTGGCTGTGGCGGCTGTGGCAGCGGCGGCGGCAGAGGCGACGGCGGCTCCGCTATGTCGGCGGCCAGGAGGCGGGGCGGTAGTTTTAAAGTAGACACCCGCCCTTACCTCAGAGAAGGTGAGTTGCTGTCTCGGGGTGCGGGGGCGGCTGCATCAACTTCGCTGCCTTTAGTTAGCCCGTCTGAGATCTCCCTGGGTGCGGTTCGCCACCACCCCACCCCCCACCTGCTGTGGCGCAGTAACGGCCAAACTCGACCTGCCCAGCGGTGTTAGCCCTGAGCGTGCGAAAGGGACTGTAGCGGAGAGGCGCTTCGCTAGGTCGCCCCTCTGCAAAAGATGGGGACCCCAGGCAAAGGGACTACAGGTACTCACAAAACATGCGTTTAAAAGGGGGGAGAAAAAAACACAAAATTTCGGCCCCGTCGGGTTATTTTACGGTAGAACGCTGAAATGTGGTTTGGGAAGAGTGGAGGCAAAGTAAAAGTGCCCTGGACCCAAACGGTCAGGGAAAGAGGAGTATTGAGAGAGAAATGGCACAGAAATAAGAAAAAGTCACATAAATGAGAAGGAAAATTCCGTTTTAGTAAAATTAAACTTCCTGCAGTGTAGAAACTCCCAGTAGGATATTTGTAGATGGACGAGGTTAGAATTCGGTGGCGGTTATCCTGTAGGATTTTAGGGACTGGTGGCGGGAGCTGTACAGGAGAAAGGCAGAGTTCTGGCAGAAGTACAGATTTGAGAAATGACTTTGAAAAGTTTTGTTTTCTGCTTAAGATTGTGTCCTCGTAAAGCAAAGTACATAAGTCCGTCTTTAAGTACTTCGGATTTGAGTAAGTGCTCTTGTACCTACCAACACATTACTCCTAATGAAAGTATATTTCTTGAGTATCTCAATACAAGAAGCTTCAGTTCATACAAATACTGTATACTTGTAAACACCCTATTAAAGCACACCGCAAAATTTGCCACTGAAATGCTTTTTAAAACAATTGTGGAAATGTTCTTAGAAGCGGGAGACAGATTCCTCTCCAAAAGATCTCCGTAGACAATTTTGCCATCATAAATTTCGTAATTAATTTCTAGTATTTATTATGATCATGTCTTGCTAACTTACCTCCAGAGTGAAAAATTGCGGATGCCAAGTGGAATAAAATAAAATTTAAGTTCCTTTTTTTGGAAAAGGACATCCTATTAAAATAACACCATAAAAATTATTTTCACTTCATATTTGCAAATGATATATCCTTGTGTACTGTTCTGTAATCTTTCACACTTTTCACTTTGGTGGAATGGCAAAGTAGTAAAAACAAATCCCCCACAATATTTGCAGTAAACACACTTAATTATGTGCATGCTTAATATGGAAGTTAGTGATGCGCTGTAATATGATGATGTCTTATTTATCAATGCTCTTAGTAAAGGTCACCTTTGGAAGAATAGTGTCTTCAGTCAGTCTGGATTTATACCATCGTCCTAGGGTGAGGTTTGTGAATTTTTAACTTTTATGCAAACTTGCTGTCCATAACCAGCAAGTAAGTGATGCAAAAACATTTGTCCATAACCAGTAAATAGGCAAGCATAGTTTTATGGACATCAAGATTACCACTCAATTTGACTCTCATGACCTGTTCAAGGTAATGTAATATTTCAGACCATTTTTTCATGTTTTTTTGTTTTGTTTTTGTCTGGCTCTGTAACTAGTTTTGTTGTATTTTTGGGTTTATACAAATATTAAAAGCTTTAAGAGATATAATTTCATAAAGTAACAACAATACCTTATGTATTCTGCTGCCACGCAGTAAAATGAGAATTCTGGCTTAGGAGTCTGATGCAGTAAACATAAATTGTGTTGCTAATTAATCCATTTGACTTTGTGACCCTGAACAGGTCCCAATCTTCCTGGATTTGGGTTTTGATATTTGTAAAGTATTGAAATTGGGATAGATAATCTGTAAGGTAAATTTCTGGTCTGAGATTTTGAACCAGGACTTTGGACCTCTGCACTGGTAATTCTTTGAGTGGCATTTTCACGTGCATGCACTTCAACAGTAATTCATAAATTACGAGAGACCTTAGCCAATAGTTATTACTTCACATTCATTGAGTAGTGAAATCTGTGTTGAATTAGTGTTGACAATTTTCTGGGATACGAAAACCAAATATAATTGATATCTAAAAATTGTCTTATTTCATTTTAGCTAAATCTCCTAAACTGTTCAATCCAACTTGAAGCTCTTATCATTTACCGGGTAGCAAATAATTGATATGCTACACTGTTCAAAAGACTTACAAGGCTCATTGTTTATATTTATAAAATCCGTAAGTGGTTACCAGATATAGTGAATAAAGGAGAAAAGAGAAAAAAATGTCAATCGGTCATGTGCCAATATCTTTTGCCTATTTGTTTTTTCTAAATCCTGGTTATAATATTGCTCCAAAAGATGTCAAAGAATTGTCACGCTATCAATTATTACAAGTTCATTCCTGATGAAATCATTAAAAGTGGTTTGAAAAAGCATTTGCTGATCCATTTTAAGATATACCTAACACTCAAGGATCTCATGGGATTGGTAATGAGAAAATGTCAGTGTAAATTAGAAATTGTCAAGTATGGAATATTAGAAACTTTCAAAAATTATTAAGAGGATATTGAGTAGTAAAATTAAAAAATGGCAAGTGAATGTCTGTTCATATGAACGTCTGTTCATATGAAAAGACACATATATGTACCCTCAGAATTTATGGTAAGACTAATCATAAAATGTTGTGGAACAGTTCTTATTTCCTTATGTGAAGATTCTCAAAAGTGCATGGCTCAAAAATGAATTTTCACCCAATAATAATGTTACTGTGTACTCATAGTAAAAACCAAAACAAGAATAACAAAAACCTCCCTTGCATATTTACTTCTTTTAAGTAAAGTATGAAATAGTTTTTATTTTAGATTGGAGCTTTTTATTTACTATTAGCCTATTTGCATCGCATTTATCTAACAAAGTTTTCCTTTTTTACTTCATATTATTCAGTAGTTTTAAGTCATATGTTAGTAAGCTCACTATATGAAAACCAGCTAATTATACCTTTTCCTTCATTTACTGAGAATCATTTATTGAACACTCACGAATGTGTGTGCCAGGCATTTCTTAGTGCTAAGGATATACAGGCAAATTGACACAGCTATATGAAAAAGGTCAATCATTGTACTTTGTAGTAAAATTATAAAATAAATAAGTAGGGAAAATGTACTTTTAAATATGGCCAGTTAGGCTCCTGAACTATCAAGACAGTTCTTTTGTTTATTATAAATATGCTATCTAATGATGTTGTCTTACTTACTATAAGCACACTGCAGCACATTATGCTAAACATCTAATGTTAGTGTCTGCAAAGAGAGATCAATAATGCGTTAGAATTTTTTTTTTTTTTTTTGTGGAACCAAGGATCGACCTCACGCCTGCCAGACAGGTGCTTTAGCCACTGAGTCAAACTCCTAGCCCTAGGGGTTTTTTTTTGTTTTGTTGTGTTTTGTTTTGTTTTGTTTTGTTTGCGGCACCGGGGATTGAACTCACAGCCTCGCGCCTGCCAGGGCAGGCGCTTAAACCACTGAGCCAAACTCCCGGCCCTAGTTTTTTTTTGAGGCAGGGTCGCACTATGTAGCTCAGGCCGGCCTTGCGCCGCCGCGTTGTAGCCCAAGCCGCCTCGAACTCACAACGCTCCGCCTACCTCAGCCTCCCGAGTGCTGGGATTAAAGGCGTGCGCCACCACGCCTGGCTAGCCCTAGGTTTTTTGAGGCAGGGCCGCACTATGTAGCTCAGGCCAGCCTTAGCTCGAGTTGTAGCCCAAGTTGGCCTCAAACTCACTATGTTCCTCCTACCTCAGCCTCCCGAGTGCTGGGATTAAAGGCGTGCACCACCATGTCTGGCTTCTGTTAGAATTCTTTTTTCTGCTTTATAAACTTTTACTAGTATATGTTTGTAGTACGTAATGATTGTATTCACTTTAGGGAATTGGTACTTGTACATAACACATTCCATTTCCCCCAAAAGTAGTCTCTTATTTTTCCAACATCTGATTCATTTATTCATCTTATAATACCTCATAAAGTTAATTATCATATATAGGCTAAAAACCAAACTAGTAGATCAAAAAAATAAACTATTAGAATTCTTAACACTGCATTTGGCAGATTGGGGATGTCTGAAAAGAGATTAGTGACCATTTGTTATTTCCTAGCCCTCTATCTGTGTTAGATACCAATATTTGAAATTATTTACTGAGCTTGTTATAAAGACTAACTGAGACAAGGCTTCTATATTATTCATTACATATGTCTTAGGATAGAATTTTAATTCTTTTCCATCTGAAACCAGTTTTACTTATTCACATTTATTAACCTGATGAAATGAATGGCATGTATTTAGTGGCTTTCTGATGCAAAGTAGCTTTCGAGAGATCAAGTAAAGTAATGGAGTATACAGAACTTTAATTCAGTTTCTGGCTTCACAAAAATGACCACTGAAGTCAGTAGCCACAGAGGCTTATGATTAAGAAGGTCAATGATGTGGTTTAAATAAAAACAACATAAGTATTATACATTTAACTAATATTTTCAATTATTACATTTATCTTCTGTTTTGTAATTGTTCGTGTGCCATGGGAAATCCTTCATTATCTGTTTGATTGTAATTATCTGTGTGAACTAGCTAACATTTGCCAAACTCATAAGTGAGATATGAGTCTAATAACTTGAAAATCTAAGGATATAACATAGTGCCGTAGCTATGAGTGTTAACCATTCTGACAGGTGCAGATCTTCATTTCTACACCATTAATGTTTCTGAAAAATTCCATAAATGGAGTGTGGCCTTTAAGGAGAAAAGAAAGTTTAAAATGCCTCAGCAAGTTTAACACAGTTCCTCATCTTTATCTTAGTATGGTGCTCTGCTCCTTCTTTCCTAAGATTATGGTAGTATTAAAAAATTGCTGAAGTCAGGTCAGATCTTACAAAAAAGCATTCTGTTTAATCAAGAATGTTTGAGGGAGGTTATCTCTAAAGATGTAAGCATAGAGAATATAGCATATGTGCTCTTTGCACAATTAAAATGCTAATTTCTCAGATTTCTCTGTGACTAAAAATGAGATTTATGCTTATAATATTGCAGTCAACTCTTATGAGATTTTCTCCTTTTTGTTATGTTGTTAAAATAGGATATACAAGAAATTCTTTACCATTCTAGAATACATTTTTTGTTTGCTTGTTATTTGAGGCAGGGTCTTTCTTTGTAGTGCAGGCTGGCTTTGAACTTGCACCTCTGCCACCTAAGTGCTGGGATTATAGGCGTACACCACCATGTCCAGGTTTCTTTGGATCAGGATCAGTTAGACTTTGAAATTCTAACTTTAGCAAAGCATTAAAACAGCTAGTAAAAAGTTGTGCCATAAACATTTGATGAGTTGTCCTGAGGAGAAAATAGACATTCATACAACTAATTTTGATTTTCATTTTTAAAAAATCAAAGAAATACTCATTTTATTAAATATAACCAGTTATAGCCAAGCATGGTGGCGCATGCCTTTAATCCCAGCACTCGGGAGGCTGAAGTAGGAGGAGTGTTGTGAGTTTGAGGTCGGGTTGGGCTACAACGTGAGGGCAAGGCTGGCCTAAGCTACATAGTGAGACCCTGCCTCAAAAAACTAGGGCCAGGAGTTTGGCTCAGTGGCTTAAGTGCCTGTCTGTCTGGCAACTGTGAGGTTCTGAGTTCGATTCCTGGTGCCACAAAAAAAAAAAAAAATATATATATATATATATATATATATATATATATAACAAGTTATATCTAAAGTCACCTTATTGGAATAAATTTAAGCTTACCAGAGTAATCTAAGAACATTTGATTGAACAGAGAAAATTTCTTTGCCACAACTGGAGAAATATGATAATATTCTAATTCCCTTCATCAGAAATCTTGTATGGCTTATAATTCTATAAGTAAAGATAAGCCAAATTCATTTTTCCTGACTCATTATAAATATCACACTTTTGTCACAAAAATATATATAATCCTGTATTGCCCAGTATCATGTAATAGTGTTAGTTCAAAGACATTTTCATATATGGTAAGTTGAATATTCACAGTTGCATTTTTGTATGCAAAAATTAATGGTATTCTTATGACAGTGCAGCTATTTTCAATAGGCCCAATCCAACCAGAGTAATTAAAAAGTTTCCCATCAAGTGCTTCCTTATTTTTCACAACATTAAAGGAATATTTTGTGGCTAAAACTTTCTTGTCAAGTAATTCCTTACTTTTCATATCATTATAGGCATATAATTGGGGCAAGTTGATTTGAATATTTTTTAGTAATGCCCAAGTCCATAGAATGAGAGCTATTACTATTAATAATTATAGTTGACTGACTGAAGAACATCCCTCTGCTATTACTATTGCCTTTTCCCAGACTACTGTAATTTTTAATGAAATACACCTGAATCTGGACTCCTTTATTTCTATAATCTTAATCCTTTGTTTCCTATAACCTTTCTGTCCCTTTACTTCCTCCTTTATGAAATAAGAACATTAAGTTACATTGATTTTAAACTAGCCTCTCCAAACCTTTCCTAACTCTTCCCCTTCCCACAAACCAGTTCCAAAGGCTCTTGAGCCACATAACCAGGTATTATCAGAGCAACAGCATCACTTCTGCTTCCAAATTCTTAGTTACTTTTCCTATTGCTGAGCTAAAAATACCTGACACCCAAAGTTAAGGGAGAAAAGGTTTATTTGGCTCAGTTTATAGAGGCGTCAGCCCATCATCGGCTGGCTTCAAGGTAGGGTGGCATGGCAGATAGGCATCACAGAGGAGAAAAAGTTCATGGCAGGCAGAAGGTAGCAAAGTAATCAAGGGAGCCAACAAGTGACCTTGGCAGCTTCTTTCTGCCCCTTTTTATATTCTGTCTAGACTACCAGGTTTAGGATGGTGCCAAATCAGTCAGTGAACTGATTTAGTAATCACATACCCTTTATCCCAGCATCACACACTCTAGATTCAGCCACCTATGAAAGAACCCCATCTATGACTGAATGAGGTTTTGGGGGGACATCTAGACACAAGCCATAACACCTTCCCACTCACCCCAACCCTTAATACCTTGGATCTTTTCCCATTTGCAAAAGATTCATTCCTCTATCTCCCTCTATCCATCCTATGTTAATCTCTTTGATGATACTTTCCTTACTGAAATGGTAGCATATGGTATTTAAACTTGTGTGTCTGATTTATTTCAATCAAGATTATATTTTCCAGGTGAATCCATTTCCCTACAAATGTTTCCAATCATCCTTTATAGCCAAGTAGTATTCCATTATGTATAGATACCACATTTTCTTTATCCAATTGTCTGTTGATGGGTATACAGGCTACTTCTAGAATTTAACTATTATGAATTATGCTACTATAAGCATTGTTATTCATGTGCTGCTGTAGTATGTTATCTTAAGCTTTTTGACAGAAGATGCCTAGAAGGGGATCGGCTGGATCATATAGAATTTCTAATTTTAGTTTTGAGAAATCTCCACGCTGATTTCCATAATAGTTGTACAAGTTTACATTCCACCAGCAGTGCAGGAGCGTTCCGTTTTCATCATAGCCTCGCCGGAATTTGTTACTTTTTGATACCTTGATGATTGCCATTCTTTCTGGAGTAAAATGGAATTTAATATTAATTTAATTTGTTCTTTAATGGTCAGAGATATTGAACATTTTTCATATATTTATTGGCCATTTATACTGTTTCCTTTGTGGATTGTTTATTCATTTCACTTGTCCGTTCTT
Source organism: Dasyprocta punctata (assembly GCA_004363535.1). Taxonomy (NCBI): domain Eukaryota; kingdom Metazoa; phylum Chordata; class Mammalia; order Rodentia; family Dasyproctidae; genus Dasyprocta; species Dasyprocta punctata. The sequence continues at coordinate 226 of RJWM01009442.1, read as the reverse complement.
TGGCTGGATCTTTCATTTTATTTTATTTTACTTTATTTTATTTTTTCTTTTCTTCTTCTTCTTTTTTTTTTTTTTTTTTTTTTTTTTTTTTTTTTTTTTTTTTTTTTTTTTTTTTTTTTTTTTTTTTTTTTTTTTTTTTTTTTTTTTTTTTTTTTTTTTTTTTTTTTTTTTTTTTTTTTTTTTTTTTTTTTTTTTTTTTTTTTTTTTTTTTTTTTTTTTTTTTTTT